>OW679203.1:87113227-87372691 GCA_940337035.1 Agriotes lineatus
AATAACGCACACGTGATATTGCTACATATAATTGACCATGGCTAAATACTGGTTGTCCTTGAGTTTGTCCTTGCGATTTATTAATTGTCATCGCAAATGCTATGCGTACAGGAAACTGTCTTCTCCTAAAGCAAAAAGATAATGCAATACCAGGTGTTAAATTTATACGCGTAATCTGTACCAGTAGTCACATTTAAATTTCTCAAGAGAATAACAATTGCCGCTATTTTTAGTGTTTAGCAATGTGGAGGTATTTCGCTGACATTTTACGAATCTATAAATTCCGTAGGAAATTGTAAAATGTTGTCATTATCTGCAATTGCAATCACACCCAAATATTTTTTTTCATAACCAGGTAGGAGAGATATAAATTTGTCGTTAATTTCATCGCAATGTTCGTATTTTGGAGCTAAAATTGAGAATTTTGAGATACTAAGTGTGTTCTGAATAGTTGACAAACTATTACCAAATATTTCTGTAATGATGTCCTCTTTGGCAATTAGTTGAGATGGTATTTTAATTGTATCCTCTTCACCTGTAATCGTGGGATATTCTTCATTTCCAATTTGCAAGAGAATTGGCGATGTTTAGGTACATTCGATTAATAATGAACTGATGTACAGTCAAGATTCACTCACACACGCTACTTTTAGAAAAGAAAGATTGATTTTTTTTAAATTTGCTGTCACTTTGACGTTTCTCTATAAAATTAGCTGGCCGTATTTTACACAAACAAACTCAAGCAGTGCAGTGGCCCATTGCAAAAATCACCAGAACATCGCGGGCCGCCTTCGAGTGCTTACTTGTTCCACTGCTACGCCCTGCAAAGATGCGTCACTTATGCGCTACAATATTTTGGGTTTTCTCTAAAAGTTATGCATTTATTTGCAATTTTGTGCACATCTACACGCTGACGGCTTTCATTTAAAAAAAGAATTATCGAAATCGCCCTGGTAGAAGTCTCAAAATAGATGTCGAAAGAAAACGCTTCACGTTTTAAATATATAGATACTCTGTATATATATCTGCATCTTTGAAACACCCTTTTGATAAAGCTTCTTCTGATATGCACTCCATACCCCTAAATTAAACCGCGCTTCTGATTTTATTTACTGCTGCATCTCTAATATTGTTTATTTTTGTTCCACAATGGCTGGATTTTAATTTTTTAAATCTGTACTGTTTAGTTTAAAGAAAAATTCATAAAAGAAGAAAACTCGAAAAAAATGGCAAATCACAAGAAGCGAAGACGATTAGCAAAAATTTAATAAAGCAGCAAAGGAACTGGAAAAATTATTATTACACTTAAAAGTAAATCTATTCGTGAATATCTCAGTAACCTAACAGCAACAGAAGCTACAGAGTATTCGTTGTGTAAAACGACCAAAAGACTGAAAAGTCCACAAACATCCATTCCACCAATCATAGATCAAAATAATAAATGGGCTAGAAGTAATAAAGAAAAGGGTTGCTACATTTGCAAGTCGTTTAGCAAATGTATTTAAACCGCACGAAATACATGCAGCAGAACTTGAAAATACAATCCAGGGATTTCTAAATACACCTTACCAAATGGATCCTCCTGTGACGTTAGCGCCGGCCGAAATTCGTATTTATATACATGATAATGCGTGGTAATTTGGACGTCGCTAAAAATCGCCACGATCAGGTAAATGCATCTCCAAGACGCGAGGATGAAGATAATGTAATTAAGCCTCGCGGCGCGAGAGTACACGACGGGTCGAGTTTCGCGCATCCCTGCCCAAACTCCAGTTCGGATAAGAAGGCGCAGAAAGATATAAAACCAGGTACCTCGGGCGGCTAGAGCGACTTACGTCCATCGATGCGAATCAGCAACTGCTATAACCTCGAGCTTTCCGCTCCAGGCTTTCTTGAGCCTAAACCCTGGCCCTGTCCGACCTAACACTTGATTCCTGAGACCAGTATTTCCTATTAATAACCAATTTCCGATGAAACTTACTGTGGCTTGTTGAGTAAACACCTGAAGTTTCATACCCTCTGAAACCGTTTCCCAACGAAACTTACTGTGGCTTCATGACTAAACACCTGAAGTTACGTACTCTCTCATTCTTCCTTGAAACCGATGCCCTAAAATCGCCCGCAAAAATCTCTAAGAAGCAACACACCAGGTTTCCCAACACCAAACTAAGAGCTTAACTCACTCGCTGGGACGCTATTTTCTAGCTTCTATTAACCTGTCGATGCCTTGTAGCACGATACACCAGGTCCCTAACAAGAATTAAGAGCTTAACTCCGTTGCGGGGACGCTCTTGGCGAGCCCCCAGTAAACCGGCCACTCCCTTGTATCACGCCGCCCCAGGTCAAATGTATTACTTGCATTCATCTGTGGGGAGGCTGTTTGCAAACCTCCAGAAACCGCCTGCAGTGCCCTTGTATCAAAATACGAGCTCCCAGAAGCAACTTTGATCCGTAACCTAAAACTTAGATTATTGCTGTAATTTCACGAAAAGTAACTAAATTCACTGTAATTAACTCACTTGTTAACATCTCCCGGGCACTGCAGTTTACCACGAGCAAGGTCTGCCCTTGCCCGACATAAAGGTCGAACAAGCGAGCCCTGGATAATAACGGATTTAACCATTTTTTTAATTTTGACACTTCACTACTACCTTGTTATTTTTGCTTCTAGAACCGCCGCTACGAGAGGGCGCTACGCAGCACGGCGCTCGAATACTGGCATCGTTTACAGTCGGATCTTCGAAGGCGAGCGGACAAAAGAGCCAAAGTGGGTTGCCTAAACAGTCAGGCGCCCGCTAGCCCAGTGATAGAGCGAAATCTTCGTTTATTTGTTGTAAATTACCCGGCATCTTATATTTTTGTTTATTGGTTATGTTGTACAGAGTTAAACAAAATATATTCTTTATTTTCTGTGTACTTAGTCTGTATATTTGAGTTTGTGCATAGAACCCTGGCATTTCTGACTACCGGCAGGCAAATTAAAAAAAAGAGTTATTTATGATGCGAGCGTTTCACTCCAATAAATATTATTAGAATTACTGAAGTAAAGACACAATTCTACGACACATTAACTCCAGCAAAGCTCCAGGCGTCGACTTGATCAACGGAAGAGTATTACAAGAAATAACAACTAAAACGTACAAAACCATACAATGAATTTTCAACGCAATATAAGACTTGGATACTTTCCCAATACGTGGAAAGCGGAAATTATAATGCTGCCAAAACCTAGTAAGAACCCAAACGACACAGCGTCTTATCGTCCAATAAGTTTACTGCCAGTACTATCAAAAGTTTTCGAAAAAATATTTTTTTCTACGACCACTACTGTAAGTGATCAAAATTGTACAACTTACAAGTTGTGTACGCGTGTTCTTACGCACAGCGTGCGTAAAGTTGGTCGATCGCACGATTAGGGATTATGTTGGTAGTAACAATGCTTTTTCGCTTTGGTTACTATAGTTACGTATATTTTATAGTTGTTGTTTGTACGAAGCGGTGCAGAGCTGTGATTGAAGTCGCCTAATTTTTAAGGTAGTGTGACCGTAATGATTTGACAAAGTCTGGCATGAAGGTCTTATGTACAAACTTAAGAAAAGTATCCCATATAGTTTTGTGATCGTTCTCAAATCATACCTAACCCAAAGACAATTCTTAGTAGAGTACCAAGAGTAATACTAGTGAATTATTAGCAATTCAGTTAGGAGTGCAACAGGAAAGTGCATTAGAACATATCCTATACACTTTATATACGGCCGACCTTTCAACGAGTAACGGAACTACAGTTACTACGTACGCGGACGCTACCGCAGTGCTAGCAGTACACACCAATCCAATAATTGCATCGCAATATCTACAGAAAAATCTAAACCTCATACAAACTTAGTTAACTAAATGGAAAATTATAGCTAACGAACAAAAATCAGTACATGTGACGTTCACTTTAAATAGAGAAACGTGTCCTCCAGTTGTAATAAATGGTAGGCAGTTGAGCCAGGCAGAAGACACAAAATACCTGGGAATGCATATAGTGCAATGGATGCTCTCTCTCTGACAACTTGGTTTTGATAAATTAAATTGTAAGTTAGAGCAAAATCCAATATGCACAATACTATGTTTAATTAATATTTTACTGTGTACGGAACTTTGTCTGTAATTCAATTTTTAGGCTGGTTAAAATGTGTCCTGTACTTAATTTACTTGTTCAAAATAAATGATTAGAGCAACTTTGCCCGTTATTAAATTATTAGGCTGGTTAAAATATGAGCTGTACTTATTTACTGCCCAGAATAAATGGTTGTATGCCTTTTTAATATTTTATCTACCTGCAATTAATTATAATAAAACGCTAGCTTAGTATAACAATAACTCTATTACTCAGTTGGGTTCCAAGTTGACTGTGAATTACAAATAGTTCCAATACGCGGTAGCTATACGTTCGCAATACTGTCAAAAATCTACAAAATGGAGTGCGGCGTGCAGTCAGCGGTATTTGACGTTAAAAACCAGTGTAATTATGAACATTCGAAAAGGTATTTATTCAAATTTTCGCGCTTTGGCGGTAATTATTAGCTTTTGTTTCAGGCACTAATTTATTTCATGACGTCAGAATGGACGCGACCGGAAATTTAGCAAATGTTTCTGAACGCTTCCTGTTCTCGAATTCTTCGCATAACCTCAAATTTGGGAAACCGCTTATTTTTTGAACTGCGCCTTCAGTGTGGCCGTGGAAATGCTTATAATTGGTCAAACTGCTTCGGGTCCTTGAAACGACGCTGTTGGAGTATTGTCGCTGTTACTGGCCCCCTTGAAGTCAAATCTCCTGGAGACGTTGTTACCGAGCTGCACTAAGCCCTGGAATGTTGACCTTTTGGCTTCGATGAGAATTTGGGTTGCAGTCGATGATCGGAAACTGGAAGTGGTCGCTCCCGAACACACAATCGGAGGCAAATGAAAATTTAAATTTTTATATTGCGGATCTAGCCACAAACAGTTGTACTCGGGCACTGAGATGTGTAGAATAAAACTGGGTACTTTTTATATTGGTAAAACACTTTATTCTATATTAAAACAGTATTTAAAATGAAGCACCAATTTGCCCTGTCGATCAATCATTTATTTCATTTGTTCTCCCCGTTATTAAAAACTTAATGATTGTATTTAATATTTATAAAAATAAACCAAGGTAACATTGACAAATGTATTTGTTAAGAAAATTCTGTATATAGCATTATTTAGAAAAAAATAGGAAGTGTGCATTAAGAATTGTCTCTAATAGATATAAAAAGTTTTTTTTAAAGACAGTTACATAAAACAACTCAAGAAAGCATGTATGTAATTTTGCTATAATAATTTTGGTATAATAAAAAATAGAATCTCTGCCTTAATTTGTCTAATTTTGGTAATAACAAATTAAATACAGGCTGAAAACAAATCTACGAGGTAAAATAAAGTGAACTATTTAAAATGGAAAAGATATTGTGACATCAAGTGTTAGAGCAGAAGCTACAGATACAGTTAATTGGATATAGAATACAGGACATTATACTAGTTGAGGGGATTTGGATTTATTCATACGTACAAGATATTAGAAGAGGTATTTTACAATTTATTATTTGATTTGGGTGTTGTGTGGACGTTGTTTGAGACATCAGATTATCTGCAAACAGGGGAACAAAGTTACAATTGGAATTTCTAAAAGGATATAAACTTACCAGAACTTGGATCGTGTGACGGTGACATCCAGAAGGAGCCGTGGCATCCGGCAGGAACAGTGACATCCAGGAGTAATCAGGACAGGATTTTGGAACCAAGGGAGTTGATTTGACCGGACGGAGCCAGAAGGAGGTTACCAGGAGGTAGATAGTGTGACGGTGACATCCAAGAGGAGCTAGGACTGGAATTAGGAATCTGAGCAGTTGGTTTGACAGGTCAAGAGTAGTTGAAAAGAGTCACGGACCATCAAAGGGGTTGCTGTTGGTGAATTGGACATTGAGTGCTGCAGTCTACCGATGACAGGATACAGTAGTGATTGGTGTTTGCAGTGAAAGCATGAGCAGCTATTAAGGTTTGTTAAGATAAGTTGAAAAAGCATTTTGAATAACTGTCAATTTTGAAAGTGATAACATAAAGTTTAGTTAGTACTTACATAGGTGATTTGAATAGTAGTAAATGTCAATGTGAGATATAGTTGTCAGTTTACTTGGTGAGCTATTGCAATACTTATAATTGTCGCGAATTTTGTTACTGTTATTGATTCTTCATTTGGCTTGCCGTCTATCACCGAAACCTGATTGATTATACAACAAGTTATGTTTCTATTGAGGGTTTGTTTTATTGTGCTACAGACAAGGTCTAGGCATGTGGAGTAGCAGGTACCTTAAATACCGACTGCTGTGATTGTATGATCAAAATCCTAGTAAAACTTTGCCGACACTAAGGAATTCCAGCCCTAGCAAGCACTCCTTTACATGCTACACATCGTAGTAAATAACATCATGTAATAGGATCCAGTATCTAGAGGTGTAAGCGTAGTGCTTTATTTAGGTACAAATATTTTTTTCATATACAATTTTAACTATTTTGATATTGAACAACCTTTAGAAATCGCAGCATTTGGAGTATTACACAACCCAAATCAAAAACCTCACTTAGATTTATTATGTTTTAGAATCAGCTATGTACGTTATAAAACCAGTTATTAATGGTATATGTTTTGGAGATATAAACATAGATATACTGAACATGCCAAGTTCAGCCACAACTCAACTATCGAACATTTTCGAAACATTGCTCTTACTTAATCCTGAGCCTTTTTACTATTAAGTGTAAGGCTTTTGGCGGCGCTGGGATATGCCTGTTGCGTACTGCTACTCTTGTTGGGTTCTTTCGATACTGCATAGTGCCTTCCACTTGTTTCTATTTTGCGTCAATTCTCGGACTTCTTTCCATTCTACTCCTCTTTTCAATACTGCAGTCTTAACGTACTCTATCTACTTTTTTCCTGTTCTTCTGACCTTGTTTTTCCGTTGTGTTTTGGCTTCAAACACTCCTTTTGCTATTCGATCATCTGGAATTCTTCGTACATGCCCTAGCCATCCCAACTGTCTCTCTTGCACCACTGTTACAACTGCTTTAGTGTCTAATTGTTCTTTATACACTTCACTTCTTATCCTGTCAATACGTGTTTTACCTACCCTCTATTTTTCGAAGAAACCTTATATCCGCACTAGTTATTCTGCTTTTAAGTCTGTCGGTTATAATCTAAGATTCACTACTAATGTAGGAACCACTACTTTCTTATATACTGTCACTTTCACTTCTTTTGGGATTTCTGTTTTGGCCAGGAAACTTGTTTTTATTGGATTAAACAATCTTCTCGTTGCAGCTAGTCTTTCTTCTATTTTACTTTCTATTTTACCATTTCTGCTAACCACTTAGGTATTTAGTTATCAACCTGTTCCAACAGTTTCCCTTCTAGCCTAATATTATGGTTACTCTCACTTGTTGATATTATCATTGTTTTTATTTTCTCAGCGTTAATCTTCATACCTATTTTGTGCAATTCTCGCCACAAATTTCTCCGTTACGTTGCAAATCCTTTCCTGTTTTTTCTAGCACAACCATATCGTCTGCAAATAGGAGTTCCGATATCCCCATCTTCTCCATTCTGCAGTTACCAATAATGTATTCCGTAACTTGTTTTCTAGTGTTCTTGATTGCCTTATCTAGCACTAATGTGAAAAAGAGCGGCCTCAGCTTAGCACAGCAATCACTACTGAACGATGAACAGTACGTAACACTAAAGAAGGACCCCACATCAACAATAGAACGCCAGATTAGAGGAGCTATCAAAAGCTCATGAATACTAGAGTCGGAACATCGACGACTACTGCCTAGCAATACTAGACCGGCCAGACTTTACGGACTTCCAAAGATTCACAAACCAGAAGTTCCAGTCAGGCCAATTGCTAGCACTTGCGGATCTCCTACGTATGAACAAATACCTTAATAGTTATTTGGTATGAACTAGCCAGATGCCTCGCTAACATATTACAACCATACATAGGCAGAACAGAATCTGAGCATTTCGTGGATATATTGGCTCAGTTGGAAGTAACGGACCAGGACATGTTGATCAGTTTCGATGTGGAATCTCTGTTCACCAACGTACCAGTAGAACATTCAATAAGTCTTATACAACAATGTTCGTTCCTCAAGGACTCCGAGAAGACGTCCCAGAGTTAGTAAGGATGTGCCTCAGGACGACCTACCTTCTTTGGGCAGGAATGTACTACGAGCAAAAGGAAGGAATCGCTATGGGATCCCCGTTATCTCCAGTCATTGCCACCATATTTATGGAAGCCTTTGAAGAAGAAGCTATTC
Organism: Agriotes lineatus; assembly: GCA_940337035.1. NCBI lineage: Eukaryota > Metazoa > Arthropoda > Insecta > Coleoptera > Elateridae > Agriotes > Agriotes lineatus. Next base: position 87,121,613 of record OW679203.1, read on the forward strand.
AGTCCCGCCATCTTAAACCTAAATGCTGTTCCCGCTACGTCGACGACACTTTCGTTATATGACCCCATGGAAAAGCAGCTCTTGACGTTTTTTAGGCACACTTAAACAACCATCATACCAAAATAAGATTCACTATGGAAACTGAAGAAAATGGACGCCTGGACGTGTTAGTGAAACAAACCTCCAACAACAGATTAAACCATACAGTGTATCGGAAGAAGACTCACACTGACCGCTATTTGCATGCTTCGTCTCATTATCAAGACTCTTATTCATCGAGCTATCGCTATTTGTGACGAAGGCAGCAAACCACAAGAACTTAATGTGGAAGAAGCTTTATGCAGGAATGGCCACAGTCGACGAGACACCATAAAACCGAAAGACCCTAAACCTAAACCTATGAATTACTCCTGCCTTCCCTTCATCGCCGGAGTAACCGACAGAATAAGAAAGGTATTAGATAAGAAAAACATCGGGGTTCACTATGGTACAATATGAAAGGTCGCACAATTGATCCCCAACAAAAATTCTTTGTCCAATGTCCAGGCTACAGACAGACGGCGTTTACCAGCTCCAATGTACTTGTGGCAAATCTTACATCGACAAACGGGAAGAAGCATCCAATGTCGAATAAAAGAACACCAGAGCGACACACGACTTGGAAACACAAAAATCAGCCATCGCAGAACACTTATTAGGACCAGCAGACCACAGAATAAATTACGACTCCTTGGACATACTAGCCAGGACTAAAAAATACTTCCCTCGAGTTATTCGCGAATCCCTAGAAATTATTAAAAATCCAAACAATGTCAATCGAGAAGACGTCTACCGTCTTAGTACACATGGAATGTATCTCTGCAAAACCAATCAAGTTTCACATTAACAACCAAGCGGAAAAACTACAAGTCCCAATAACATACACGATCTGCATGAGCAGCCAACCATAACGACTCCTCGGTACATAACCAGGAGCAAAAGTCACCAACATTAGTGAACAGAACTGCCTGGAGGCTGGATCAGGTTTCTGTTACTTGCACTGGTTCTTGTCCCCAACGTTTTGAGCACAAAGGGTGAGACTGCACCCTGGTTTTAAAACAATGTAGTCAATGTCACTCAAAGGGACTAGGATATTTGTGACTACCCTGAAACGCAGCCTCACGTTTTATAAGTTTAGGCTTGGAAGGGTAGCACCGATGTAAATGATCCAAACTATAATAGTCGATTGATTTGTTATAAAAATAAAGGTTCTATTTATACAAACATAATTGCTTAGTTACTACGATTTCAAAGTGCAAAGTATATTTACATTGACGATATAACATTTTATAATATGTGTCAGCATTAAGCGAGTTTATTTCCGCTATATCTGCAAGTATGTTACACTGAACTCTGATTAGTAGATCGTACATTAACGCAATATGCTTACTTGCAGTTGCGGCATTTAAACTTGGTGCTTATGAAATTGTATTTTAAACCTATGAACTGGATTTCGTAAATTTTGGAACTAAAATTTAGTCTGTTTAATTCGAGATTAAACATTAGTCTTTAAAAAACTTCTGAAAAAGCTGACAGCATGAACAGCGAAACGTCAAGCTTAAATCGACGACCACGGCATAACCGGGAAACGTATTGGCATTGTTTACCATTACAGTGCACCAATGTTCTGAAACGCAGTAAGAAATGCATGACATGAATTGCTCAAACTTCACTGTCATTATTTACTACGGCACAGAACACCAACCTTGTAGATGCTCTGAAACCCAGTAAACAATGGTCCGCATATGGTGTCAAATGAAATGACCGATCTATAATTACTAATCTTTCTTCCCCACTTATAGTATTTGGTACATGGTTTATAAATATTTCTATATTGTTCAAAAACGTCGGTTTGGTGCAGAACTATCCTAAGTAAAAATCGTTACTTTTACAGGAAATCGATTTTAAGTTTGTTATCGCTAAGCATTTCAGTAACAATGGTCGTATTTTTTCGAAATTAGCAATTAAGCGTCTTTATAGTTAAAGAGCAATAAATATAATGTTTTTTTTTTTAAATATCGTCCAGGCTTTTGATTTTACAGGACATAGGATATTTTGGGTTCAGAGAAAGTTGAAGCAGAATGATCTAAAGTAACAAAAGTGGACATAGGATATAATGTGCGTGTAGCAGTTGGTGGACATAAAATAGTTGTTTAAATTAAATTGAATACTAGTTTTATTTATTAATACATAATTATTAGGTTCTTAAGTATAAAGTAGTATAACATTAGAAAATTAAAAATACTGATATTAAACAAAAAATATTGCTTAGTTTATAAAACTAAACAAGTTACGACAAAAAAATCAAACTAATACTCATGTTCCAAGTCGCAATAAAAGTTTTGGTATTCTTTGAAAATGGAATTCACACGACACATAGAAATTAGAGCATTATAGTCCAAGAGCCAGCAAAGGATTTCTTACAGCATTTTTAACAAGCATGTAACTATTATGGAAGGTCCATTTGAACATACTGGGAAGGAAATCCGAAGTCTGGCAAGCATGCGGTGGTGGTTTTATCCCCTTGCGTCCTTGAAGGATGGAAAAAATAATAAGAAAAAAGTATAATAACAAGTCTAGCGCTTTGCTATGTTAAAGGTAATTATATATTATGTAAATAAAAACATTGACAGACGCTTTTGCGGGTGGTAAGTTTACTCCGGATTCGCATAAAGTTGCATAATAAACTGAATTATTTACAGTAAAATATCGAGAGATCCAAAAAAACTGATCCTCAGCGGGCTGTGGAAATTCAAACGTAGGAATAATATGTTGGTGGCACTGTACGTAAGTCTATGTCAAATTCGAAGTTAGCATGTTAGGTTTTGCGTCAGTTTTGACATAGACTGACGCAAAACCTAACCTGCTAACCTCGCATTTGACATAGACTTACAGTGTTACCAACATATTATTCATAGGTTTTGTGTCAGTTTTGACACATTATTTTGTCCACTCTTCAAGGAACCAAGGGGACTAAAACCAACACCGCATGCTTGCCAGACTTCGGATTTCATTATCGGTATGTTCAAAGACACTTCCACAACAGTTACATGCTTGTTAAAAATACTGTAAGAAATCCGTTGCTGGCTCTTGGACTATTATATTTAGCGGCACTGATTGGAATTGTGTTTGTGCGTAAAGGTTTTAACTGGTAAGTTTCAAGTGGTACAAGTCTTTTTGCCGCGTTCTAACACATTAATTTGTGATATGTTTTATCGGACGTTTTTCACTGTCTAGGGTGTATATCACACGACGTTTCTGGAGTTTTGATCTACTCCCGTCTTCAGGTGTTCCTGGTTAGTCATGCGAAGGACTGATATTGTACGTTTTTCTACGTAAACTCGTGCCTCCCCCGGGGTTTGAACCCGGGACCTCTGAACGCTGTGATTACTAGTCTATCACTCTTACCACTAGGCCACCAGCGCGGTAGACGGTGGAAAAAGTACGATAAAACATATCATAATAGACCACTGCCAAAAAATTACATTCAGAGAACAAAATTAATTTGGACAAATTCAGCTTCAAAATCGTATTTTATCATTATTATGTCTGGGGTTTCCGAATGCACACAAACCATTTTTACTGATGTCCAGTTAACGTTATCCGCATTAACGTCCTTTTCTGTGTTTTTTATAATAGTATGGTTAAGTAGTTCCTTGAAATCGTACATGTTTTCCAACATCATTTCCGATACCATGTATGGGGTTTTCCTACAAGCTGTACTAACTACAGTATACCATTGAGCCGGGGTGTACACAGGTATGTGTCTAGATGCTTTTTCTATCATGCTGTGCATAGAATCTCCTTCACTTTGCGTATGTCCTCTTTCAATAAATGTATGCGTGTTTTTTACATTGTACTTGAAAGCACAAAACAGATACATAGAATAAATAAATCAGTTTCTATTCTGTCCTGGACAGTTATAAAAAGCAAACTCATTGATGTTATTTGCAACTTTATGTTTAATAAATTCAAAAACACCACTACCAATTTCACAAGCACCTCGAGCTGCTATGCTCTCGAACCACATATAACAAAATCCTTGCTTCTTTCCAACATCAAAAACAGTTAAATTAAACGTAGATAATTTTTTTGAGTAATAACCTTTGACACTTCATTCTTAGGGGTCAGTACAATTTGTTGCAAGTCATAGGTAGCAACACAAAAAGTTTCATCCGATTGGCCCTTGTCCTTGGCAAGCTGCTTCAGTTCCCTACTCAAACGTTTATTTTTCAAGTGCTCATCAAAAGGAATTTGCATCTCCAGTTTTTCATGTTCACTAGAATCTTCGTAACATGTACAGATATCGCATTGATCTTTTTTTGGAACAAAGAATCCTAAATTATATTCTCTTACAAAAATATGGTTCTGTACATTGACTTAGAAGCGATATTTCTAATATTATTTTCTGTGCAAAATTCTTCATACATAGAAAACATTTTATTAATACTTAATGTTGAAGGCAAATCACTTTTCTGCGAATCCTTTCTACAGTAGTGGCTCTCTATAGTTTCAAACATATTAATGTGCTTTCTTACAGAATCTTTAACAGATTCTAGTAGCTTTGAGTTGCATTGAGCGATTCCCCTTTTGTCAGATACTACTGTATTTTTTCCATTCTCTAATTTTTTAGCAACTGTCTTCACAACCTGGTGACTTATTCCAAAAGTGTTAAGAAAAAGTATTTGGTACACTTTTACTCTACCTGGTTTTTCGTTTGGCAGGTGATAATATGTTAGGTTACCAGGACTTCCATTGTCCTCAAATTTTTCCTCATTTTTATTGTTTTAGTTTGCCAGTTGAGAATCATCGTCCTCTGATGTCTTTGTAGTTGTCGAATTGTTTTGTTTATTATGATGTCTTTAACGTACACTATTTTTTGTTTAAAATCTACAAATCGTACAATCATATCGTGTTGGTGATTTTTTTTCAAGCAATCGAGCCGCTGTACCATTGTTTCGCGGTCGCGCTCTCAGCATTGGTAAGAAAGTTCTTCTAATTTTATTCTTTGCGTATTAATTTTCGTTATTCAGGCTGTATTGCTTGCGCCTTTCGATCATTGAAATCGCTGCGATGTGTCTTCTGCAATAATTAGGCCGAGAACACCGTACTATTTAGGCAAGCAGCTACGGGCTAAAATTCAGCAGCTAGTATGGACTATTATGGGCTCTCACGAAGGCTTAAATTCAGCATCCCGGAGCTAACGTTTTGGCTCTTCCTGGAGCTAACCAGTTTCCGGATTTCGCGTCTTACGTAGCCAGGAGTTTCCTTCCTTTTGATACTAGCTTTTTTGAGCAGCGACCTTGGGATTCTGAGAATCATGCAGTCAAGTTGGCCTTGAGTCTTCGTGGAAAAATGCAACCAACAGGACTTTCCTGCCGATCGCTGGACCTAATCATTAATTAAACTGTAAGTACATGCCATTATCAGCTCTGTTTTTTATCGACAACGGCATTATGCCGCAAACTTATGTCAGTTCTTACTAAGATCTTAGCAACTCAAATGGAGCGAGTCAAATCAATTTTTTGGCTCAATTGTTATTACCGCTGAAGTGCGAGTATTTAAATATTTCGAAATTGCTGAAATAGCGTATATACTATATCTAAGATAGCTCCATTGGTGTTGTACGTTTAAATCAATTGCGATTGCACAGGTGTTAGCCTGAAGTTGTAATTTAAGCTATAACTAGCGAGTTCTGAAATGCTACATCAAATTGAAGTTTTTAAAATGTTGTTTTGTCTGTTTTGTTCCGATATACAATTAGGGCTCCCGCATCGTAACCTTAGAAAAACTTTCACTTTACGCAGCAATACGATACAGTGTGTGGGTAAGCGTACACTCCGAGTTAAACGTACATATCTTCGAAAGCGCTCAGTTGCAGCAAACGCAAGGGTCAAGTGTAAATTTATTTGGCGTCAGTTTTTTAGGGTGAATGTACAGCAGTGACGCACCAGCCAATAGTCATCTTGGAAGCAGCCGAAGTGCACGATATGATGCGATTGCACCCGAGAGTTGGCTACGTGAAATTTCTAAGGTTACGATGCGAGAGCTGTACATGTGTGTGTAAGTTGGGTGACGCCTGCCTTGAATTATTTGTTTTGAACATTAAATATTCTTTTTCCGGTTACTGTTTGTATTTGTTGTTGTTCGCTTTACTACATTTAGATTGAGGTATGTAGCGAAGCTTACAAGGTAGGTGTTGAGTTATGTTGCTAGCTAGGTTTGTTTTATTTGTTGTGAGTAACGACTTGGCGCCCAATTCTTTTATTAATCTACTGTTCAATTGTAAAAGTCCGAAGCATTTCTTAGCCTGAGTCTTGCACCACGCCATATTCTGCCGAGAGTTAAAAGAGCTAGCCGAGGCCTTGTCAACCGTTTCGTTCAGAACGACACAATCTCACTACGGTCATGATTTGGCTTATGAGACCACAAATATGAGGTCTTGAGTTCTGTTATAACAGCGTCAGTCGTTTCAAATCAGAAATCATTTGCCATTGTAGCTGTTTCATTTGGAACAAATTGAGCAATAGGTAATCCATAATCGGTATTACATTCCTCTGTGACATAACGTATATTATAGTGATTGATAGAAATATTATTGGTAGTTTAGAGCAAATCATAATAAGCGCCCCTTTATTAACAATAATAAACATAACTTACCATTTGACTTATCGATAGAAAGTAGATTTAATATCTTTCTGCCTTTTGAAACCATGTTTCTACACATATATAGAAAATACCACCAAAAAACAGCGACACACCCACACAAACTAAACAATAATATTGCACATCAGATATATCCTAAGTGCACGACGATCGCGCAGATATTTTAATGAACCAATAGCAAAGTATCCTATGTTCTATAAAATCAACTTAGGCTAGTTCTGCATTCACGATCGCCCTTAGTTGTGTGGTTCTAAGCAGTTTTAAATTTGTTGAATTGAATTGGAGTTGGAATACTTTTACAATGAAAAGAACTAACCATGTGGCACCACTTCACAGTAGTATCTCAAATATGCTAAAACTGGACTTAGGATAGTTGTTCACAAAACCAACCAAATATACAGACTGTTTTCTAAATACGTGTATAAAATTGAAAGAAGGTTGAATTTGAGAGAAAAAAATCATAAATGTTGTTAATTTTTGAGAACACAGAATATTAATTACAAATATGACCCTCTTTCAATTCACCAGTGGCGTGCGTAGTAAGCCTCTTTGCACGATTGAATAGGAGAAAGAAGACGGCACGTGGACGTCACTGATTTTTTTTTTCAATTTTGGTAATGTTTTGGATTTCTTGATTAAAACTACAAAAACTGCTTCTTGGGTTTTTTGTTAAAGTGCACAGTTTCTTTTGTAATAATTAGAAAAATGAAACCAAGTGCTGCCAATTTTTTATTATTCCAAAATGAGTTGTTAACACGTTTATAATAATTGGTACCGTTACCGTGACTTTTATCTAATTTGGAAAATTGATAATATTTTGTGTGACATACTTTTATTTGAAATCGGCATTAAAGTACCTCGAAATCTTCATTAAAATACGAGAAATCGGCATTAAAATAATCCATTGTTTTACGAATTTTCTGTAGGTGGCGAGGCGACAGATAAACGTCAATCGATGTTAACATAACCTACAAATGTTGGTTAAAATGTTGTAATTTCACGATTTCTCGATTTCAAATAAAACATAATGTACTCCTCGGCACTGAAGTTCCTTTTTATCCCTACGGGCCTCGGCAACTAAATCAACATTCGTGATAAAAAGTTAAACGTCAGTGCCTTGGTATACAAACTACTATTTCTTATGTAAACCTGATTTTTCATCATACTGTGAATTAAGTTACTCTTTAAATACCAGTTGTTGGTTTTCACCCTAATAATAATCTAGAAAATTGTTTTTAAAATCTTGGAAATAATTCCATTGTTGTTTATTTAAATTGAATCAATTTAATACACTACTACCTAAACTATCCTCTATTATTCTTAATTCTGTTTAGTAATCTTATAATTGCCCATATACTTTTCTTGTATCTTCGAGTTATAATTCTTGCCATGAACTCTTTTGGGTTAATTCCATCATTCCCATCAAATGTCTCTATTGTATTTTGACTTAAACTATATACAACTTGAGGTACCCCTAAATTATTGTAGCAACCTCTGCTATTTTATGTTTTTTTCTTCTAAATTTAGGGTTTGTGATTTGCCCTCAATATTTTAATCTAGTATAATAATGATTGTTTTATCTATATTGTCTTTCACTCCTTTCATTTGTTGATTTAATTCCACCTCGTATTCCACGTTAGTAATATGTCCATTGTCTAGTTAATGTGATGTGTGATGCTTTGTTCTGTATATCCCCATTCTCTTCTAAGCAAGCTAATTTATAAATTGTTATTTACCATCTGACATTCTTCGTATATTTTCCTCCAATTTTATTTTGTTGCTATAATTTAAGATTAACCTCAGTTAATATTTCGACTTTGTAATTATCTAGTTCCTTACTAAGTTTATCGTACTTTAAATTGCACTCTCTACTTTTTTCTTCAAGTCTAGCTTTGTATCCTTACCTTAACTCCTTACTTAATCGTTTCCTAATTTTTTCTATGACCTGTTGTAGTTGATACTCTTTTGCATTTATGTCAGGTTTCATGTAAACTTTCCTTCTCTAAGCTTTCCCTTCATTCTGTGTTTTAGATCGAAACTGCTCAACAATTGGAGAAAACACAAACAATTAATAGCAATAGAGACATTTATTTAATCCAAAAAATTGCAGTAACACATGAATTACTTGCATTTGCCCTCAGGCCATGTGATAACAAATAAGGTGGTAGGACTATTACCTATAAAATGAAATAATACATCATAACTAGGAATTTACTTCCAAATATTTAGTCCACAAAATGCTAATTATAGCTTAATTGGCAACTCCAGCACAACACCTGTGCTATCTTAATTGGCATAAACGCACAATGCCTAAAGCGCGGCTCATAAGTTGCAATGCACGTGCTTATCTCAGCAATTTTGAATTATTTAAATTCTCACTCATTGGCGTTATAAAAGATTGAGCCAAAAGGTTGATTAAACTCGTTTAGTTTGATTTACTAATATCTTAGTAAGAACTGACATAATTAAGGCGAATGCCTTTGTCGAAAAAAACAAAGCTGATAATGGCATGTACTTACAGTTTAACTTGATGTTGAAGTCCAACGATCGTCAAGTGGAATTATCCTGTTGTGTTGCATTTATCCATGAAGACGCTAAGCCGGATTTGACTGCTAAATTCTGAGACTCCCAATGTCGCCACTGTTAGAAGTCAGCTAACCACAAAAGGTAGAGGCACATGTCGGGAATTCCTAGTCCATGCGGAAGCAGAATCGGGGAACTAAATTAGCTGAATTTTTAGCCTTCGTTTGAGCCCAATCAGTTAATATTTCGACTTTGTAATTATCTAGTTCCTTACTAAGTTTATCGTACTTTAAATTGCACTCTCTACTTTTTTCTTCAAGTCTAGCTTTGTATCCTTACCTTAACTCCTTACTTAATCGTTTTCTAATTTCTTCTATGACCTGTTGTAGTTGATACTCTTTTGCATTTATGTCAGGTTTTATGTAAACTTTCCTTCTCTAAGCTTTCCCTTCATTCTGTGTTTTAGATCGAAACTGCTCAACAATTGGAGAAAACACAAACAATTAATAGCAATAGGGGCATTTATTTATTCCAAAAAATTGCAGTAACACTTGAATTACTTGCATTTGCCCTCAGGCCATGTGACAACAAATAAGGTGGTAGGACTATTACCTATAAAATGAAATAATACATTATAACTAGGAATTTACTTCCAAATATTTAGTCCACAAAATGCTAATTATAGCTTAATTGGCAACTCCAGCACAACACCTGTGCTATCGTAATTGGCATAAACGCACAACGCTTAAAGCGCGGCTCATAAGTTGCAATGCACGTGCTTATCTCAGCAATTTTGAATTATTTAAATTCTCACTCATTGGCGTTATAAAAGATTGAGCCAAAAGGTTGATTAAACTCGTTTAGTTTGATTTACTAATATCTTAGTAAGAACTGACATAATTAATGCGAATGATTTTGTCGAAAAAAACAGAGCTGATAATGGCATGTACTTACAGTTTAACTTGATGTTGAAGTCCAACGATCGTCAAGTGGAATTATCCTGTTGTGTTGCATTTATCCATGAAGACGCTAAGCCGGATTTGACTGCTAAATTCTGAGACTCCCAATGTCGCCACTGTTAGAAGTCAGCTAACCACAAAAGGTAGAGGCACATGTCGGGAATTCCTAGCCCATGCGGAAGCAGAATCGGGGAACTAAATTAGCTGAATTTTTAGCCTTCGTTTGAGCCCAATCAGTTAATATTTCGACTTTGTAATTATCTAGTTCCTTACTAAGTTTATCGTACTTTAATTTACAATCTCTATTTTTTTCTTCAAGGCTAGCTTTGTATCCTTGCCTTAACTCCTTACTTAATTGTTCCCTAATTTCTTCTATGACATGTTGTAATTGATATTCTTTTGCATTTATGTCAAGTTTTATGTAAACTTTCCTTCTCCAAGCTTTCCCTTCATTCTGTGCTTTGTGCTTTCGATCTAAACTGGTCAACAATTGAAGTGGCTCATCACAAAATTAGCATACAGCAACAAAATAATTTAAAATGGAAGAACGAAAACAGTATATGTAAATATATTTTTTCGTTGACCGCTTGTTAATTTCAATATTAATGAATTATTTTTCCTAACAAAGGATGGATTAATAGATGTCATTAATACACTGTTTTTGATTAATGCACTCTTTTTCATTAAATAACTGTTTTTTAAAAAAGAATGGATTAATAGATGTCATTAATACACTGTTTTTGATTAATATACTCTTTTTCATTAATTAACTGTTTTTGTGATTTTGACATTTTGATGATATTTTGCATGGAGGTTATAGTCTGTTTTTTTGCTTTATAATTCAGAGCAGGCCTTGCATTTATATTATTTTAGCAGTGTACAACAGTTTAGTTACAAACATCGACATATAGAAATGGACCGCTAATGGACGACTGCGCAACTCTTTGCGTTAGAAAGAGAAAGAGAACAGTTTAAGAACTATCTTTCCTTTTCCTGCCGGCCTCCTATTGGCCGACAGAAAATGACGTCATAGCTGTAACATAAATGATGTGCACTGGACGAGCTCTGGATGGAAACTGTTTATTACATACGTTTGGTTTACAAAGCTTGTGTATGTACAATGTGTTGCCTACCCCACATCCTATTTCTTAAGCTAATTCCAAACGTTACAATATTTAAATGAACTACTAACTTAAGTTTGACATTAGCTACATAAATTTTTTATTTACACAAATTCATTTTACAAAGTTACAACTAGAACTAAACATAATCATTTAACAAAGCAGGCCTTACAACAATTCTGCCTGAACGTGTAATGTTCCTGTTATCAGGCACATCTTCCTTTAAACTCGTAGAGGGTCTTTGATTATTATACTCTACTTCACTTTCGACCTCAATGTGCTTGTAATCTTTTACATTTTGATTTGCAGTCTGTCCACATAATGTAGAACTACTTTGAGATGGTTCAACTTTACAACTTTTATTCATCGGTTTAACAAATTTTCTATTACGAATTATGGTTGAGCCATCTTCCCGTAGTATTTTGTACGATCTGATACCTACTTTCTCCAGAATTTTCCCTTTTTCCCACAACCCTTTAGGAAGTACCTGTACCATTACATGAGAATTTTCTTCTAGATTTCTAAGTACCTTTACTCCCCTTTTGTCAAAATATTTTTTTTGGTGTAGTTGTGAGTTATCTAGGAACTTATCAAATTTTCCTTTGTTAATTAATTTAGGTTCGAACTGTTGATTTGTTTGCGGTAATATAGATCGCAAATTACGGTTCATCAAAATATTTGCTGGTGAATGGTAACCATCTAAAGGAGTATTACGCAAATCCAGTAATGCCAGATATGGATCCTTTTTTTCTGTTAAACATTTTTTTAGAGTATTTTTTACTGTCTGAATGGCTCTTTCCACTTGTCCATTTGATTGTGGATATTTTGGTGATGACGTTACGTGTTCAAATTCCCATAGTTTTGCAAATTTTTTATATTCAAAACTTGAAAATTCGGGCCCGTTGTCAGTACATACAAATCTAGGTATTCCATAACGAGCAAAAACGGATTTCGTTTTTGATATGACATTACAGCTTGACAAGTCTTTACTTAAATTAATGACTTCTACATACTTTGAGTAATAATCAGTGATCAATAAATAAGCTTCGTTATAAAGGTGAAAAATGTCACAAGCTACTTTATAGAACGGTAGTTTCTCAATTTCATGAGGAATCATGGGTTCCGCCTTTTGCGAATTTTGAAAACTTTGGCAAATGTGACATGACAAAATCATATCCTGTACTCTCTTTGTCATTCCTGGCCAAAAAAATGACAAGTTTGCTTTGGAAACTGTTTTATTGATGCCCAAGTGGCCATAATGCAGTTTTTCCAAAATTTCTTTTCTACAACTTTGAGGCACAACCAATTTTAGATTTTTGAAAACAAGGTCATTCACTATCGTTAGTTCGTGTTTGTATTTATAATAGAATTTAATACTTTCAGAAAGATCTTTCATTTTATTTGGCCAACCATTTACTATGTGCTGTTTTACTTTCATCAAATCTTTGTCCCTATTAGTCTCCTCTTGAAAATAACTTTGTTTTTCTTCCGATATATTTAAATCCAACGAGACTAAACAAATTTGAGTTTCTAGCTCTAAATCTATGTTTTCATCAAACACCTCGTCCTTAATAAAAGCCCTTGAAAGTGTGTCTGCTAATACTAATTGTTTCCCCGGCTTATATATCAATGTAAAATCATATTTCCGCAACTGAATTAACATTTTTTGTAATCTAGGAGGGCAGACATTTAATGGTTTTTTGATAATTTGTATCAGAGGTTTGTGGTCTGTCTCTACCGTAAAATGTTTGCCAAACAGATACTGCTTAAATTTTTCTACCCCAAACCAGATTGCTAACAGCTCTTTCTCGATTTGAGCATATCGGGTCTGAGCCTCTGTAAATGCACGCGACGCATGTGCACATGGTCTCTCTTCTTGTAAGAGAACTGCCCCCATGCCACTTTTTGATGCATCTACTGAAACTGTAGTGGGTTTTTTAACATCGAAAAATTGTAAACATGGACTTTTACTTATATCATTTTTTAAACTAGCAAAAGCTTCATCGTGTTTTTTCTCCCAGCTAAAAACTACATCTTTTTTAAGCAAGTTTCTCAATGATGCTGTTTTTTCTGACAGGTTATTTACAAATCTACTGATATATGTAACAAGCCCTAAAAATCTTTGAACGTCTTCCACACTTTGTGGTGTTTGCATTTTTTTAATTGCTTCAGTCTTTGAATCATCTGCTTCTAGCCCATTTTTTGATATCTTATGCCCCATGTACTGCACTTGACTAGCAAGAAATTTACACTTTTCTCTGTTAAATCTCAGATTAAATTTTTCAGCTAATTTAAACACGTTTTGTAAACGAACATTATGTTCTGCTATGGTTCTTCCCGAGATAATAATATCGTCAATATAAACGCTAACTCCCTCTAGGTTGCCAAATATTTCATTCATTCTTTCCTGAAATACCTCTGGCGCACTAACTAACCCATAAGGAAGCCTTAAGAAACGATATCTACCGAAAGGAGTACCGAAAGTGCACAATCTAGAGCTATTTTTATCTAATTTGATTTGTAGGAACCCCTGAGTTGCATCCAATGTGCTAAAATACTGTGCCCCAGCCAACTTGATTGTTAACTCCTCTAAAGTGGGAATTTGAAAATAATGTCTTTTAATAGACTTGTTAAGGTCAGCCGGATCCAAACAAATTCGAAGCTGTCCGGTTGCCTTCCTGATTATAACAATGGGGTTTACCCAATCTGCGCTTTCATCCGATCTCTCTATAATTTGTTGTTTTTCTAATTGATCCAACGTTTCCTTAAGCTGATCCCTAATTAAAAAAGGTATTTTTCTTACTGGGTGCACCACCGGGTCTGCACCTTTTTTTAAGTTTATGCGATACGGCTTTTCCAAACATCCTATTCCCTCAAAAATGAAATCATTATCTTTTAATAACTGGCTAATTTCTTTTTGTTCCTTTATAGTATTTTTTACTATTTTACTTGCTGGCTGGTTATTGTTTATTGCCTCAGTCTTTTTAATTAAACCTAGTTCTACACATGCTTTGAGCCCTAATAGAGGGGTATTAGTTAGATCGACCACATAAAATAAAAGATCCATTTTAGTTTCTTTATATATGCACTGTAAAATGCATTGACCAATTACCGGTAATGAATCCTTAGTATAAGAACATAATTTCATGTCGGTTTTATTAATTTGGTTTACCTCAAAATTTATAGAGTTTAATACACTTACAGGTATAATGTTTGCCATTGCCCCAGTGTCCAGTTTAAAACGAACGGAGTGGTTGTTCACCTCCAGGTTTGCGAACCATGATTCCTCCGTGAGTGCATCGACTGTACCTTCGATTGTACCTATATACAGAAAATCATTAGCAACATTGTTTGTAATATTATTGTTATCATAAATTTCATGCACGTTTTTTGTATTAGATTTACTTCGGCATGCAGAAGCAAAATGATTCACTTTACCACATTTACCGCACTTTTTACCGTAAGCTGGGCACTTTCCGAAATCATGCACATATGCACACTTGTGGCAGCGCTTTGCTTGTGTACTACCTTCTCCTTGGTGACCTCTGCTGCTGGAAGTAGCATGTCCACTTGCTTGAACAGGCTTTCGTTGCTGTTGTCCTCTGGCGAAGCTGTTTCTCGACTTCCGCACTTGGTCCACGTTGGCACCTTTTTCACCTGTTATTTGACGATTGCGGTCTCTAGCATTCTCCAGGTTTAAACACGTTTTTACGGCTTCGTCCAGCGTGTCCTTATCGTCCGGTAGTAGAAGGAGTTTCTCTCTTATAACCTCAGATTTCAACCCGCAGGTCAATATATCTTTAACCAAACTTTCACGTAGAGTTCCAAATTCACAAGATAGTGATAGATTTTTTATTTCAGTTATATACTGTTCTATCGACTGACCTTCTTTTTGTTTGCAGGTTAAAAATTTGTGCCTTTCGAAGGCTAAATTTCGCTTTGGGTTGAAATGGTTTTCAAACTTTTCTAACAGCTTTTCTAGTTTGTCTTTTTCCTCTACGGTAAATGTAAATGTGTTAAAAATTCTCATACCTTCTTCCCCAATCAATGTAAGAAGTTGAGCGCATTTGGTAATTTCTTCCTTCTTGCAAATTTCCGTTGCGTTCAGGTATGTTGTAAACCTTTGTTTCCAGAACTTCCAGTTTTCTGCCAGGTTTCCCGTCATAATCATTGGTGGTATACCACGAAAATCCATCTTATTATGTTCGATTGTATATCTTCAGTGCACTTTAATTAATATTCTTGATCAAATCGCTCTTATAACGAATTTAGTTGCACGTGAGTTCCCTTCGGAATTTTCTAGTCCGCCATGTTCTTCCACGACTGCGCCATGTAACATAAATGATGTGCACTGGACGAGCTCTGGATGGAAACTGTTTATTACATACGTTTGTTTACAAAGCTTGTGTATGTACAATGTGTTGCCTATCCCACAATAGCACAGGGCCGTCGCGCCAATTTACTTCGCGTAAGCAGCCTCGAACGCACGACGTTGAAAATACGTTGCAACTCTATATTATGCAATTAGGGTACAGCAAACAATATTTCCTTACTGCAACGGCAATGTTTCCACCACATAGTTCGTATAGGTACATGTACTATTTTTATTTACATATTTAGAATTAGAATAGCTCTGATTTTTTTATAAGAGAAGTAACTAAACTGAAAAGTTTAGTAATCTACATAGTTGTCGATACGAAACAAGCAGTTTCGGTGGTTTATCTGTCGCTGATGGTTTTCATTATTCAAATTTTAATACTCTGTCATGTTCGAAATGGATAATAATAATCGGACATCTGTTTATTAAAAATTCGACTGAATATAATATCTTCTATAACATCCTAAAATATTGCACTCTTGATTATTAAACACCGTTATTGATTTTCTTTAAATAGGTATTATACAGATTGTCCGGATTGTATTCGGGACATGGGATATTAATGGATGCAACGGGGAGAAACAGATTAAATGAGTAGGTATGACAGAGATAAAACATATCCAAATTTATCAATATACCAATGGACACTTTCAAAACTTTCCATGGATATACTAGTTTTTAAAATAAATTAAACTCAGCTGTCATTAGTGTCATTAAAAGTTTCTTTAAAATTACAAACAATGCTGGATATGCCTGAACGTGAAGGAATGGGACGATTTTCAAACGCAGTTATAAATAAATTTATAGTTTCATTAATTGAGTTCCCAGCATAAATCCATTTAATAATTTCTGCTACCGTGTACTGCATTTTGAAATTTCTAATGACAGATGCTTTCAATTTATTTAAAATATGAGCATCCATGAAAAGTTTTGAAAGTGTCCATTGGTATATTGATAAATTTGGATATGTTTTATCTCTGTCATACCTTCTCATTTTATTTGTTTATTCCTGTCGCACTCATTAATTTGCCATGTCCCGAATACAATCCGGACAATCTGTATACACATATTGACTTTATTCACATTATTCAATGACGTGAATTATGTATTTATGCTGAGAATAATGTCTTAAGTATTGTTTGTATAAAGGCTTAAAATCAATTTGATTTTTGTTTGCAGATCTTCTGTATCAAGGTGCAGGCACTTTAAAGAGATTCCAATGTGGTAACAATATTTTAGAATGATCTTTCAATGTAGTTTAATTCACCTTGATGGGTCTAAAAAACAATTTGTTAATCATAACGTGCACACGTTGTTTTCAAACGTAGAACACGATTTAAAAAAACTGAAATGCTATGTGGAATACCACTCAGATTGAAAATAGAAAAAATCTCGACGTTGCGTTGGTCGATACTGTTTTTAGTTTAATATTAAAGCTCATGTATTATTTACACAATTAACAGTATTGGCGCACACATTCTTAATAATATCAATCTCAAAAAAGATAAGAACTATGTGAGGCTGTAAAGCTGCAAATCTTCGCTATCAATTACCTATAACTATTTAAACGTAGTAATAACGAGATACAGACAACGCTCATTTTTAGCAACACATCTCTTACATGGAAAATGTCAGAAGCATTGGAGTAAAAAAAAGCTGATTTCTTCACAGTGGGTAACAGAATGACATTTATTGCTTGATTTTCGATACACCCCCCATATACTAATATACTTAATGGGATGGTTATGAGACAAAGTAGATGTAGTACACTGACATTAATAGATAAACAAATGAATAATAAGTTTTGCAGTCCTTATTATGCATTTTTGCAAGTTTGACTTCGATAAACATTTTAATCTCCCTTATCTCAATAATTTTTAATAATCACTGACAATTCTTACCTCTTCGAGACATCTTCTGGTCCTTTTAGCTATTCTACATGTAGCGTAAATGCACAGATAAATGTTACATAAAATTAGCAAAATCAAGACCTTTCTTACTACAGCTACCCCCATTAAAACGGCACTATTCTACAACAGGTTATTCACTAACACGTATTTTACCTGCCCTGGGAGCAAATACACGAAACTTAACTGAAATGACAAAAAGTATTCTGATGGAGTGCTTTATAGTCATTAATCAAGGTTTGTGATTTGCGTGATTGCTTGGCCTTTTCGAGAACAATTGGCCGTACGCGACAATTAGCAGTATATTGTCTACTGTATGTTTAATATCCATTACGCTAATCTTCTAAATTTTTTAATTCAATAGTTATGGGTTCTACTCCGGATGTTTTGTAATTGGATATGTAATTTGCAAATAGGTTCTAGTAAATCAAAATTAGTAGATGTGTACCCAGTCTGGAGAATTTCCGTATGTGGTTGAATACGTTATCAAAGAATTGAATTACTACACAAATTAACAAAATATATAAACGCCGTATTAATCGTTTTAGCATTGAAAATGTAATTATAGCCAGTAATAATAATAGCAAATATTATGTAACACTTGTCATGTAATACGTATTTTGGTAAAAGCGTAAAGAGAGCGAGGAGGTTGTTAAAATAATTAAACGTGACACGCGTTTTAAACGGTGTTATTATGCTGTAATTATTATTTTATTTATAACTCGTGATACATAAAAAGAGCTGAAAGATCTCCATCGCTTGGTTGTTTGCAAATTCCGGTAACTATGTTAACAATAATCATAAGCTATTCACGATTAGTATGGATAGAGCTTGATTATGAAAGCTGACTATTTTTTAAACCTAAACTCGGCCTGTTCTGGTGTGAATCCACCTCTTTAATGGAAATTGTATGGAGTCATAGAAAAAATTTACGATCATCTAATATAAGCAACTTAAGTGGGTTGCTGTTGGAAACTATATTTAGAAAACTAAATATGACACTAATGACAGCAATGACGTGCTATATATTAAAAAAATACTAGGTACAATGTTTTAATTAAAAAGTAAGTAATTAACTTAGCTCTGAATAGAACTGTTGATGATGAAGAGAAATAAATTGTTGTAAGTTAAAATTAAATACTATACAAGAAATGTCAACCTTTAAAAATTACAAATCGGTGTTTGCATTCAATTATTAGAACATTCAATTTATTAAATCCCAAATTCACTGGTAACCTAGTCTTTAATCATTTGTTTTTGGTAATTTGATTTTGAATGAATCATGAACAAGGCTACGGTGCCAGTGTTAAAACAAATAATAGGATATGTGCATATTTTCAATAATAATGCCATCAGTACTTCGATATTATTGGATTATATATCGAAAAGTTCTTGCACAATAATAAAAGAGTGCCAGTTTGACAGTTTAAATCATCCGACCGCGAAGCGGGAGGATTATTCTGTCAAACTGACACAATTTGTTATTGTGCAGGGAGTTTGAAACGTATGACTCGAAAATGTTCAAAGTACTCATTTATTTGATTTGATTATTTTTTGAGTAAATTTAAAAAATAGGAACAAATAAATATTTTATTAACAGCTCGATAGTTTGTATTAACCTAACTGAAAGTCGTGTCTATGGAAACAACATATAAGTTGACAATATCACTTTCAGTATGGTACAGGACACGGGACCTCTTTTACCTTGGCCACCCTGTATAATCGATTTTGTATTATTGAAATTATACAAAATATGTATGTATGTATTGTCGGTAATTTCATTTTTACCTTGCGGTGTAGAGACTGGTGGTTTATACGTCTGGCGGTACAATGATCAACTTGCCCCGGATTCGGGTTACAAAGTTGGAGAGCGCCTTTTGTGCTTGCGCAGCAACCATTGTGTTAGGTGTGTGACTTGGTGATGTGTGGATCTCGTAGGTCTGTGGTTCTGAGTAGAGCACAGTTAATTTGGTGCCCAACTGTGAATGGTTTCACCGATCCCGATTCCAATCGCCAAGGCTGCGGAAAAATTCCGGCCCCCACAGGATTCAAACCAAGGACTTGCTTAATGTAAACCTAGCGCTTTCCCAACTGCGCTACCCGGTTTCTAAATTATACAAAATAACTTCACTAAATCCAGCCTTCTGATTGGTTGATATCGATAAGAAAAAATAATCGCACATTATACAACTAGACGATCGAAAATAATCGATTATACGAGACTTATTGGCCGAAACACCACGAGACACGTAGCGTCGAGTGATGCTTTATAAGGCAATATATCGAGTTTTGAGAATTTTCAATTGTTGAAGTATTTCCGAACACTAGTTATTCTGGGACACCCTGTCTAGGTAGATTATACCATGGTAAAGAAAATAACTAAAATAGAAAAGTGAACAGAAGATTCATCAATTTAATAATTTTGTGTTTACTTGTCAAGTTTTTAATTCGTTTATATGGTTTTAATATTGTTTTAGTATATCTGTCACATTTTTTCAAGGCTATGTGATTTTAATAACTGCGATTATGCAAAGGTTGATATTATACCGGTTATACCGGGTGATTATAAATGCTTTTCCATCAAGTTCCCTTTGAAATATTTGTTGTATGAATAATATGTTGGTGGCAATGTAAGTCTGTGTCATATTCGCGGTTAGCAGGTTAGGTTTTCCGTCAGTTTTGACACAGACTGATGCAAAACCTAACCTGCTAACTTCGAATTTGACATAGACTTACAGTGCCACCCACATATTATACATACAACAAATATTTCAAACGGAACTTGATGGAAAGCATTTATAATCACCCGGTACAAAGGCTTGTATAATCGATATCGTCATAGTTACTGAAATATTTGTTGTAATATTTGGAAATTGAGGAAAATTACGCATTCTTATTGGTTTCTAACCTCATGAATGGTATGGTCCAAGGGTAGCGAAACTCTGGCACCCGTGCTAGGAACGGCAAGCAAAACCATTCTACTGGCGCGTGGAAAACGTTATATAATATTTATTGTATTTTACATAAACCTTTACATAAATATTAACCTTTAGTAACCTTTACATAAATATTATGTTGTACTTACTACAAAGATATTTCTCAAATGTGTAATAATGTATAATAAGTAAAAGTAATAAATAATAAATAAATAAAGTAGAAGTTCAAAAAATTGCTCATGATTTATTCTGACACTTTTATGTACAGTAGTAGCTTAGAGATGCTGTATATCCTATAGTTAACTAAGAGTTGGACAAAAAGCCTGACTTGACATAAATTGTTTTATCCAAATGAGACGTTTGACATATGTCGAACAAAGAGGTTATGAAAACCAATTTTGCTATCTTGTTTTTGATGGGCGAGTTTTCAGAACATTGACCATTCTTGAGATCTCTGGAATCGACTATTAGGAATATACGTCAACGTAATTAGAAGTTAGATTTGCATGTGTGGAACCATGGGTCGTAACGTATTACAAAATAGGTAGGTAAGTAAAACACTTTTATCACACATGCCTTGTAAAAAATTATCCAAACCAATCAAAATGTATCACGTTGTTTGCCCAATTCTTAGTAAACTATACAGATTGCGGCAGGCAACTAGGATCATAGCAATACCAAGGGGACCTTACATGTGGCCGTAATTGTGTTTAACAAACGAACAATCAATGTACGATAGCGGTAGGTCGTTAGGATCATTATAAATACAAGGTATATATTCGATTTTTAAATTTTTTAAATACAATTACGGCCACATGTAAGGTCCCCTTGCTTTTGCTATGGTCCTAGTTGTCTGCCGCAATTTGTATACAGGGACTCTATAGTACCTTAGAGACTTAAAATTGAGAGACTAATAAAGCATTGGTCGGCGCTGGCCTGATTGGTTGAGGCGAATTATTTCCACAAAATGGCAGCGCCAATGGTGTCCCCGCAAATGTGACGCTAATTCCAAATTTAAATTTTACATGTTAAAATAAATTACTTTCGTAAAAACACAGTTTATTATTAATTCTATTTATAACTTTTATATCGCAATTATAGTGAATTTTCATGCATATCCTTTTAAATTGTCGGGAGCCTAAAGCTAATTTAGCGTTGTTTTCTCTGTTCCGAATTACGATTCCGCATATATTTAGGCGTCTCAAATGGTCCGCTTGCAGCCAACTGTTTTAAACGCCATCATTCTGTGTATCGCTGCTTCGGTCTATTGCCGCGCTAAGGAAAGCGCATGTGGATTTGTCGACCATTCTGCGAGGTGCATTCCTGTACGTTTCTTAGCGAGAAAACAGGTTATTGAGAGCTGTTTTTCGGCCCCGCGTGGCCCTCTGCCACGCGACGTGTTGCGTTTGTTCAATGTGTGCTAATTAACGCTTAACGACTTGTGCCCTTGGTGTGTGTGCGTATTCCGGATGTTCTAATCTCGTTATTCGAACCCCTGCGTTTGCGACGCATGTTTTGTGTTCCGTCTTTATGGGCCACTCATTTTCCATTTCATAAACAAGAATTTTGATGCCAAAAACCCCCTATTCCACTTCCATTATTTCATTGGTAGTATCTGAATCATTATCAATATCTGATTCTGACTCAGATTCTTCCAATGAAATACTGAAAGGTGGAATGTTTTCAAACGAAATATTTCCCATATGTTTCGCCTAGTCTTCCGAAATACTTTTTCACAATGATCACAATAATTTTGCCACATCTCGGAGGTACACTTTGGAAGAGCTTCGAGCCATAAATGTTTAATATTATCCTTGGATGAAGCTGAGAATTTGTATGCTTGTTGTAGTAAGTTTTAAAGAACCCCATGCCATTTCAATATGATTGTATTGGCAATGGTACGGAGGTAATCTAAGAACCTCATGACCATTCTCTTACAAAAATTCGTCAGTCAAGTAACGTTTGTTATTGTCTTTCCTAAAGGGTTGAATTAAACTCCAAAGATGTTTTTTTGTAATTTTGCTCTCAATGTTGACATTGTGTTTAATCAACCAATCCTACATGTGATCCTTCTTCCAGTTAAGTGAGGGCAACTTTTCCAACTGCATCGAATGATACGACTACCACACATTTACCAGAAATTTTAGTTCGAGCAGGAAGTAATTGATTAACCACCCAATTTTGAAAAGTCTCCCCGTTCATGGTTTTGTGATAATCCCTTCGTTATTATTTGAAGTTAATAATGAATCACACCCTTCCAAAAACCCAAATTTAGTTCCCGCATGCAAAACAGTTTCAGAATCGTGCACCTATTGTCGGACGCTGGATCCATTTGGATAAATCTAGGTTTCGTCCAGGTACACGAATGTTATATTTTCAAGGGTAATACCACAAAAGGTGAAAATTTTTTGAGCATTTTTTCCCTCACATGCAAATTATTGCGTTTAAATTTCTCGAAACTAAAACTGCGTTAAAAATTCCGCGAGACCGCAGGTCGAGTGGAATTTGAGCAGTTTTTGTTGAGAGGAATTTGCAATAATTTGCATGTTGACGAAAAAAATTCTCCTAAAAAATTTTGCCTTGAGTGGTGTTTGGAAAGATTATTCAACAATATGGGTAGATGACTTTTACCGTGTTCGCCAGCACACATTTTTAACGTTTTCCACTATTAATTCAATATTGGAGCTTCCAACACGATTATTACGAGTGTTTAGAACGACGCTGATTTGCAAACTTTGACTTTGACGTTTTGGTGAAATGTCAGTCAAAGGCTACTCACTAAATTGAAATCATTGAAACCAATCGGGCTCGCCTGAAAACACTGTGACATTAGGGCCGGTTGCAGAAAGCAATGTTAAGTCTGGTGTTAGCTAACGTCGCGTCAAAGTGAACAAAATCGCATCAAATTTTGTTTACTAATGTATTAGTTACCATAAAGATTTGAGATTTGATTCGTTTTTGTTCACTTTGACGTCGCGTTAGCTAACACCAGACTTAACATTGCTTTCTGCAACCGCCCGTATGTGTTTTCAATGACAGTGAATTTTGATTGGCCGTTTCTGACAAATTGAACAATTTTCATTGGTTCGTTCATTATAGTGTACCATAAATAAGCAAAACACACTAACGGAGTATCCTGTATAACATTTATTTTATATAACTATCGTACATGAGTAAATATTCGTGTAATTAATTAAACGAGATGTAAATTGCTCAAATTAACGATAGTATAAAAACGCGGCTTCCTGGTTCAGGCGGAGACGGATTCTACGGACGGTAGCGGCTTCCTGGTTGTAGCGGGCGTGACCTCGTGCGCGATTCGTTCGAGGACGTCGTGGTCGGCCGGACCGCTACTTCGTTACTCTTCGGGACGAGCTGCGCGCTGAATGCAACGCCGGGCAGCCTGTCAAATTTGCCGGTTTGCGGTTTCTGGCTTCTGTAAACAAATAACAAATTAAAACTGCTAACGCGAGTTCTCGCCCTATACGTGTAACTACAGTTCGGTGGTGAAATACTTCGAGGAATTCGCCGCACACCGGGGCTTCGCTTGAAGAACGAAACTCCGAATCGGCGTGACTTTTGAGGTTAACAATCCTCGACACCTGCAAGTGAACTCTTCAGGCGAAGCTATCAGTGCGGTCCGCAGAGTTCCCAAGCAAGACGGCAGCTACAATTATCAGGGATTAATTCAGGTAAATTCTACTTAGGTAGCTTGCAGCTTTTAATTCTGCTTGAATAGCAAGGCGGTGAATTTAAAATGCAAGGGAGCTGGGATTTAAATATTACGTTAGTTATTACTGAATTGCAAACGGTTTTCGTTGTAGAATATTTTACAAGGAAAATATTGCTGAAGTGTCAGGCGTTCCTGTGAAACCACTAACTTGAACTCAGCTTATTAGGAAGGTTCGGGAAAATATGGCTAAGTGTCAGGCGTTTCTCGCGAAACCACTAACTTGAACTCAGCTTATTAGGAAGGTTCGGGAAATATGGCTAAGTGTCAGGCGTTTCTCGCGAAACCACTAACTTGAACTCAGCTTCGGAACGGATCCCCAGGTACTGGTAGAGTCAACGGAGAGACTCTGTGGACAGGGCAGGATGAAGGAAGGATCGGGAACTAGGTGTTTGCTGGAGGAGTATCAGGTATCTCTTGGAAATCTCTGGGGAATCTCTCTTGAAATACGCTCTGCAACTAGTTTTATAGGTCTTGAAATGCTGTTAGGTGGGGAGAAACGGCGCGCGTCATACCTTTGTTCGCGCTGTTATCACGGTCGGAGCTGTCTTATCTGGCTGGGACACGCCGGGTTCTTGATAACGCTAAAGGTCGGCGACGTTTAAATCAGCAAATATTATTTAATATTGAATTAATCGGATTCAAACGGGAGCTAGCGTTACAGAATAATCACTAGAATTTTTATATTGCAAGAATTTTGTTCACATAAGTACGAGGATTGTTCAATATAAACACGTTTGTAGGCTGTAGCATAATTTTTATCAACTTTATTTGAAAAAAAATCTTTATTAACATTAAAGTATGAATCCCATTGTTGTACCAATCTATAAATTCCCTGCTGGTAAATTTCTTGCCGCTGTTAAGGAAACCTTTCTTCAACGTCAATCTGCACTTTTGCTTCCGAAGTGAGTCGCTGTCTCTTTAACGATCGTTTTAATGCACCAAAAACATGACCTTTGTGATAATAAGAGTATTAATAATGGAAAGAAAACTGCCTATACAGTGTGTCCGGAAAATACGTGTACAACGGAAGACCGCAAGTTTCTTTGCCCAAAATATAATAATTTAACTCAACTTACCTATATACAAAGTTGCTTAGTTTAGCCGCTAGAAGGCTTTTAAAAATGATTAACTTTTTTAAATGTTTCGACCCCCTGTATAATCACTACACTTTTTTTTTCTAAATAGTTACTTTAATGTAGAAGCTATTTCCTCTCTTACAATATTTTAGTTGGGTGAACCGTTTAGCCACAAAAAATATTTTCTATACTCCTACAAGCTTAGTGTTAAGTTACAATTACTGATTTAGGCTTGTAGAAATTTAGAGAATATTTTTTGTGGACAAACCGTTTACCCAATTAAAAGTTTGTAAGAGAGGAAATAGCTTCTAAATTAAAGCAGCTATTCACAAAAAAACATTGATAGTGATTATACAGGGGGTTAAAATATATGCATGGATAATTTATATTGTGACAACGTTTTTAAACACCCTGTAATTTTCGAAATTAAGGTTTATTTCACAAAAAGCTGTAGTTTACTGGTGCAAACGCATGGCCAAAAAATTAATAAAATCTATCAAAGATTTTTCGACTTACTTGAAAAAATTTAAAAGAAGCTAATCATTTTTGAAGACCTCTAGCGGCTAAACTCAACAACTTTGTATATAGGTAAGTTGAGTTAAATCATCATATTTTGGGCCAAGAAACTTGTACCTTCTGTTGTACACGTATTTTCCGGACACCCTGTATAGGCCATTCAGAAAACAGAAAAACAATTACATTTTTTTGAAGTTGGCATATACGTAAAATTTTTGCACTAGGGATTCGGTATTTTGTTTTCCAACGGTTTTCAGACCTGCATAAAGGCGACTTTGAATTTAAAAATGACAATTAATAAATGTCATTATTTTATTGTCGAAGTACATATTATTCTGGAAATTCTCACCTGAACTTCTTAAAAATATAATAGAAATACCTATTAATAAACACTTCAATTGTATCCACCACAGTATTTGTTTAACATCCTTGAAAGTAGTTATTTATAACATTTATAACAGATGCTAAGTAAATGTCACAACCTTAACGTATTTGTTTTAGTAACATTCCTAGACATACATGAATTTTAGAAGTAAACTCATGAAATTTTAGAAATCAAAGGGCACTTTGTGTTTTTATGTTTACAGAACAGACTCTACTGATTATACCACTCCCTCTAACATCAACCAATGAAAAACGGCAAAATGCATAGTTACGCATGTACTAACATTTGATAATGTACATAGCAACTGATAATCATCAAACCTTCCTGATTAATAGGTGATAATCACACGCCTTCACAAACATCACGTTACCTGCTGTTAGTACAATTGTCATAACAACCACATTAACTGTATGTACTTTTAATATTTAAAATACACTATTCAAACGTCGTTTATTGACTCGTGATATAATCTAGTCGAATGCAACTCGTGTCTTCTTGATTATCAAATCATTTCTGTTTCCACTCGATATATTGTTTTAGACAATTACGATCGTCCTTCGGACTCGCGTGATTGCCAAACAATATATCTCGTGTAAACAGAAATGATTAGTTGATAATCAAAAACCCACTAGTTGCGTTATATATGATTATACCACTCCCTCTAGCATCAACCACTGAAAAACTTCAAAATGCATAGTTACGCATGTACTAACTTCTGATAATGTACATAGCAACTGACAATGACATACCTTCCTGATTAATAGGTGATAATCACACGCCTTCACAAACATCACGTTACCTGCTGTCAGTACAATTGTCATAACAACCACATTAACTGTACCTACTTTTAATATTTAAAATACACTATTCAAACGTTGTTTATTGACTCGTGATATAATCTAGTCGAATGCAACTCGTGTCTTCTTGATTATCAAATCATCGATATATTGTTTTAGGCAATCACGCGAGTCCGAAGGACAATATATCTCGTGTAAACAGAAATGATTATTTGATAATCAAGAACCCACTAGTTGCATTATATATGATAATCATCATTACAGAAAATTTGCTGACTTTAGTGTGTCTATTTGCATGTAAAGCAGTTTCAGAGCGCATCACATTTTCATCTGAAGTTGCAATACGAACATGTCCTCGACGAGCCATGAAAATTGTCCCGCCCAGTAATACTTCTAATAGTTTTTTCAAATACCTAAAGCAGTACAAAGCCCAAAATTAAATCAACAGTTAGGTTTTATGCATAAATACATCCCAAATTTCACTAAGCCGGGCAAATATTTCCGTTTCGCTGAGGTCTGGCCTGTCGGCTTTATAATGCCTGTAGGCCTTTATAATTTGTAATTTTGTGTCAGGTTTAAAAACTTTTGGCATATTTGCTTTAGTATAAATTACAATTTGTTGACAGATAGGTAGGTATACATGACGCCGATATCCATAAATATTATGCCTAGTGGCAAACAAAGTATGAAACGACTGGCAACATTGCACGTTTAACCTCAAAATATCAAATTAAACACTTTCGTGGGCCTCCTGTACATAACAGCTGATTCTGACAAAGTGTCAGAAAGAGATTCTAAGGAGTTTTGATTTTATTAAACATAAAATAGTATATTACATACCGAGGTGGGAAGTGTTTCATTACTGTCGAGAGATTAGGTAGTTTACCGAGACGCGTAGCGTCGAGGTTAACTTTATCTCGAGACAGGGATGAAACTTTCCACCGTGGTATGTATACTATTTTATTTGCAATCATCTAATTTTAAAAATAACTACAATTGAATTCTGAATAATAGATATCTTGATGTAGCTAATATTTTTGTTACCATGAAAACAATCCACTCAATGTTTTGCTACCATGGAAACACCCCACTCTTCAGGTATGTAATATTTTTCAGGGTATGTAATAATTTCCTGGCTAGTTTCAAGTAATCATCTAGTTCCCAGCTGTTGTCATGTCATGAAATTGACACATTACAATGTGATTGCGAATAAACAAAATTCCATGTCTACCTACCGGGAAAATAACTACTGAACGGTGTATACTGAAGAGGTTTTAAGCTCACAATTTGGCTCTGTTTGCAGTGCGAAATATTTAACCAAGTCAATAAAGCACCGAGTTAAGATATTTTATCTACGACACTGTATAAAATTGCCTTTTAGTTGGCAGTTTTAAGTTTGTAAAACGACTGTTTAATGACATGGTTTCATTAGTTTACATCGTTAATAGCAACGTGCTTAAAAATTTTTATTAGGCACGTAGTTAGTAGCAACAACGTGTTTTAAAATTTTTAAAACACTCAAAATTAGGACCGGTTGCTAGTAATTCTAATTTACATGCAGAGCTGGGCAGTAATTAATTACTTTGTAATTAAATTACTAATTAAATTCCTTTTTGTGTATTTGCCTTGAAATTGAATTACTTTTCAAAATGCGGTAATTGTAATTGGGAATTGCCCTTTTTGTTAAAAAGTACTTGAAAATTACTTTTTGAAAGTAATTAATTACTACATTCAATTACTCAATTACTTTTGTGTAATGAAATTACTCTGAAGTATTTAAATTACTTTACAAGTATTTGAATTACCGGTGGTAATTGAATTACTTTGTGGTATTTCAATTACTGACCTCGAATGAGTGCTAAATTTGCAGAACGCAAAAAAATACAATAAGGTCTTATTAAGTTACATATTAAACAAATCGGGATAGGGTATTCCCCAAGCCTAATTTATGATCTCCTCTGACAATCGAATAGCAGCAACTTTTGTGCAACATTTGCATTCTGTACGACGCGTTCACGAATCACAAGCAAAGAGTGCATTGGTGCGTGTATGTAGTAGATGTGATACGTAGGTTGTAACAGTGAAACTAATATTTATTGTTGAAGACGCTGAAACTATATTTGCGGTAAGTACGTTATAGATTACAATATCTACGGTAAAAATATAATTTAAAATAGCTTCATTAGACGATATTGATTCATAATAATTATTTATTCCTTTCAATTTGCTTCTTTTAAATGATGTACTAGCATAGGGCTATACTGTAACAGGCGCAGTGTTGCCAACACTATTACTATAGTCAGTGCTCGATTTCTAGAAAAAGGGGTGCCGGAACTGCCAGGGGTGGGGGTCTGGGGGGCACCCCCTGAGTCAAAGGGGGGTTCCGGGGGTCCTCCCCCGGAAAAATGTTGAAAAATAAATGTCTTAAAAATGACTTATTAGACGTTTTTAAGGTCTTAAAGTTGACTCGAAAAGTTGTAGAATTGTAGTGGGTTTTTTCTATTAAAAATTTTGAAAAATAAAGATCTTAAAAATGACGTTTTAGACGTTTTTAGGGTCTTAAATTTGACTCGAACCGTTGTCGAATAGTATTGGGTGTTTTTAAAGTTTCTTAGTGCCGATTTTTTTTTTATAGAGAGAGGTCCCGGAACGCCGTTCCGCCGGGTTAAACCTCAAATCGAGCCGTGACTATAGTAACAGATTTATTACTTTTTACCCGCGCCTATTACGCTATTACTATTAAAGCAAAATTTATTACGTTTTGCAATTTCTAGTACTATTCTATTACGTTTCTATTAAATTTATTTTTTTATGTTGAAACAAAATCTGTACGTAATAGTTTTTAGTTAAACATTAACAGATTCTATAAATTTATGTTATTTTTTATAATAAAGGGCCAATTTAACACTATTATTTTGTACTTGTAAAAGCTATGAACTTCGCTCGGCATGGGGCAATCGTAGGCTAGCAAACTTTTGAAAAATGTATCGGCTCTTGTTTAAGTAAATAAATAGTCATCGCTATTATATGGTCAATTTTTTTCATATGAAATGCAATCTAAGGAAAGCATTGTCACTAGATAAAATTGTGTTGGTATATACATTTCTGGTTATTATTTTTGCAGTGAGGTTAGGTTTCATGTTGACTGGTTGACATATATATTTTTTTTAAATTGTAGTACTGTTTGTTATAAACTGAAACTGTCCTCAGTTCAACACCTATCTAGTTAAAACTAATTTATAGAATTAGATTTCAAGTTTATAATAAGCACAACTAAAATTTAAAATAATTATATGTCAACCACTCAACATGAAACCTAATCTCACTGCAAAAATAATGTACCAACACAAATCAGTCCTTAGAATTTCGCTATTTGCATTTCCATATAAAGAAATCTGGTGTAACACGCACACAACTTTTTTTACAGTCATCCTATAATTAGCCAAAAATTTGATTTTTAATTTTTAAGCATTTGTCAAAAATTATAAATTCTACAGAAACCGTACAAAATAGAGCATTAGTTCAAGAGACAAATTTTCTCTAAAATTTTAAGCTGAATTCAAAAATGTAATAATATACCGGGTGTTCCATTTAAAATAGGAGTTAGTAGAAAAAAATAGGAAAAAAAGCCCATTTTAGAGCATTCAACTTGGAAATCACCTACCTCACTTCAATACATATAAAAAATGTAATGAAAATGTCAAGTTTTAAAAAATTTGTTCGAGCCGTTTTTGCAAAAATCTAAAAAACTGAAAAATCGCAAGAGTAAACACCATACTTCCGGTTATGCGATTTTCTTGAAAAGCTTGTTGTCGCATCAGATAGTACACAAAACTTATATATGAAGTTTTAACTCCATAGTTCTTTTCGTTTTTGAGCTATTCTGTTCACAGACACACAGACAGACAGGCAGACAGACACACAGACAAACACACAGATAGACAGACAGACCAATGAACCAAAACATGGTTTTTGGGTTCAGGGGACTCTCAAACGTCAAGATCTGAAAACTTAATTTCGAATTTTTGGGGCGAACCCAATACTTCCTTTATCGTAAAAGGAAGTCAAAATGGGATATATAACTTTCCGTAGTTAGTCTACAGAGGTTAAAGACCGAGTTCAAAAGTTAGCGCTAACATAAGAATCTGGTGTGATACACGCGCACAACTTCCTTTTACAGTGATTTTATAATCAGCCACAAATTTTATTTTTAATATACAGTGTGTCCAAGATAAGGAGGGCCAGTATGGGGATCTCGGTAATGGTAAGAGATACAAATTTGGTTAAATGGGAAGAAAGTTGCGCAATTAAAGGACTAAAAAAATGACGTCTAGAAATCCTTGATATGATTTTTCGTTTTTGAATTATCTTAAAAAAACCTAATTTTTGGATTTTCTTTTTTATTTTTTTCTGGCGTTAATATTAAAGTTAGAGCAAAACTGATTAAAC
Source organism: Agriotes lineatus (assembly GCA_940337035.1). NCBI lineage: Eukaryota > Metazoa > Arthropoda > Insecta > Coleoptera > Elateridae > Agriotes > Agriotes lineatus. Next base: position 87,153,098 of record OW679203.1, read on the forward strand.
TTCTTTATAGCAACTTTTAGTGGACTTAATAATTACGTTATCAATTTTTTTATCCGACGTTTCGTCTTCGAAAAACCATCATCAACTTCATTTTTTTAAATACGGTCCTGGTTTTTTTATGCCAAATTTGCAAAGTCCTTGTTACTCTGAATTGAACAATGTGCCACATATTATGGTTTAATTACGTTTCGAGCTTTTTTCTAATCATCATCAGACAATTTTTTAGATACGGACCTGCATTTCTCATAATTTTGTAAAAATAAGTTCATACAGTAAGTTAGGCATTTTTAGATGCCGTTAAAATATTGAAATGCACATCATAATGTCATAATTCTGATACATTAATTTAATAATCAACCAATAACTATTAACAATAAACAACAAATAAATGAACAAAAGATAGGCAGAAAGAATGAGAAAACGAACATCGAAACCATTTAATAGGTATTTAACGTTTTGAAATAGAAGAAGAACTTAGAAGATTGGTTCTTGAAGCCTTTCAAAGTATAACGCCAGTATTGCTGAATAATGTTTTAGATTCTACAGTTAGATTTTATTTATGCATAGATAATGATGGCAACCTTTTTGAATACCTTCTGTAAATTTAATACCTATTAAATGGTTTCGATGTTCGTTTTGTTATTCTTTCTGTCTATCTTTTGTTCATTTCTTTTTTGTTTATTGTTAATAGTTATTGGTTGATTATTAAATTAATGTATCAGAATTATGACTTTATGATGTGCATTTTAATATTTTAACGGCATGTAAAAACGCCTAACTTACTGTATGAATTTATTTTTACAAAATTGTGGGAAATGCAGGTCCGTATCTAAAAAATTTTCTGATGATGATCAGAAAAAAGCTCGAAACGTAATTAAACCATAATATGTGGCACATTGTTGAATTAAGAGTAACAAGGGCTTTGCAAATTTAGCATAAAAAGACCAGGACCGTATTTAAAAAAATAAAGTTGATGATGGTTTCTCGAAGACGAAACGTCGGATAAAAAAATTGATAACGTAATCATTAAGTCCACTAAAAGTTGCTATAAAGAAGTTTAATCAGTTTTGCTCTAACTTTAATATTACCGCCAGAAAAAAATAAAAAAGAAAATCCAAAAATTCGGTTTTTTTGAGATAATTCAAAAACGAAAAATCATATCAGGGATTTCTAGACGTCATTTTTTTAGTCCTTTAATTGCGCAACTTTCTTCCCATTTAACCAAATTTGTATCTCTTACAATTACCGAGATCCCCATACTGGCCCTCCTTATCTTGGACACACTGTATAAGCATTTGTTAAAAATTTTCAAAAATTACAAATGCTACAGAAACCGTACAAAATAGAGTGTTAGTTCAAGAGACAAATTTTCTCTAAAATTTTAAGTTGAATTCAAAAATGTATTTAAAATAGGAGTTAATAACAAAAATAGGAAAAGAAAACAAAAGAAACCCATTTTAGAGGTATTCAACTGGAAAATCACATATCTCACATCAATACACATAAAAAATGTAAAGTTTTAAAAAAATCGAAAAAACTGAAAAACACCATACTTCCGGTTATGCGATTTTCTTCAAAAGCTTGCTATCGCAGCTAGAGAGTACACAAATCTTATACAGTGTGGTCCATTAAGTGTGCAACAAATGGGAAATTTTTTTATTAGTTGTACAATCGAAATTTAAATATTGCCAAAAGTTAGTGCATGTTCGATAACCATATCAGATGCCTTTAGAATGGCTTCAAGACAAACAATATACAGGGCAGGACAAAAAATATGAAATTCGTTCAAGAACAAAGTTACCTTATTGCAAAAAATATAGCAAAATTTTATTGGGAAAAGTTGTTTAAAATTAAAAGTTATGCTCAAATACAAAGTCACGGCCTCCTATTCGAATTTTGATTCTTTTTTTTGTAAAATTTTGTATTATCCCCGTATGATACATATTTTTATTATTCTGATTTTATTAAGAGTTTTTTATATGTAAATTATTATTAGTAAAGCATTTGCCTTGTTAAAAAGAATATTTGCGAAATTCTAAAGTTCTGTTAAATATCGTTGCAACAAACATGAAGTGGACGCTTACCTAAAAAAATATAAATCCAAGTAAATTTTACAAATACGCTTCAAGTTGCTAAAAGTTATTTAAAAGGGATGTGGTTGTGGCTACTTTAAATACATATAAAATCAAAATAATAAAAATATGTATCATACGGGGATAATACAAAATTTTCCAAAAAAGAATCAAAATTCGAATAGGAGGCCGTGACTTTGTATTTGAGCATAACTTTTAATTTTAAACAACTTTTCCCAATAAAATTTTGCTATATTTTTTGAAATAAGGTAACTTTGTTCTTGAACGAATTTCATATTTTTTGTCCTGCCCTGTATATTGTTTGACTTGAAGCCATTCTAAGGGCATCTGATATGGTTATCGAACATGCACTAACTTTTGGCAATATTTAAATTTCGATTGTACAACTAATAAAAAAATTTCCCATTTGTTGCACACTTAATGGACCACACTGTATATGAAGTTTCAACGCCATACCTCTTTTCGTTTTTAAAATATTCTGTTCACAGACCCACACACAGACAGACAGACAGACCAATGAACAAAAACATGTTTTTTGGGTTCAGGCGACTCTAAAACGTGAAAACTCAATTTCGAATTTTTGGGGTGAATCCAATACTTCCTTTATCGTAAAAGAAAGTAGAAAACTAATGATTTTGACGGATTTGAGTAGAATTTAAATTATTATTGGTCTATTACCTAAACTGCCAAATCTATTAATATTTTTTTAAATTGCTATTACGGAAAAGTTCAAAAGTTGGCAACAGTGAACAGGCATTAAGTTCAGACAATTACGTTTTTGAGTGAGTAATTGAACTAAACGGCCAAAATCCGATAACATTTAAAGAGCGTAAAACGCATAAATAAAATGTACCTAATTGCGAAATTCCACGCCTGGTTGACTCAAAAATGCAGTATGGGGTATAGTACTAATACAATATAAAAACACCGCATAAGTTTACCGCATTCTTGCAATGAACATTTGTAAATTATCCATACTTTATCGCTTTCTTGCTTTGTAATGGTCACATGCTGCTTTGTATACGGACTGCTGCAGCATATTAGGTTTGATTATTATTAACAATCTGGAATAGTGTCTTATAAAAATCGTTACTTTCTTATAATTCCGATTACCTCAGCCAACATCACGTCTTTACGTTATATAGGGTGCTGCGTTGACGGACGAAACATACAAAACCATGCTAATTACGAGACATTCAAATATTGACTTCGTAATGGTTTTACACAAAATTCCATTTAGTTTTCTTAAAAAAACCGTGCGTAGGACCCAATTTATGTAATTTCCGATATTTTATTACCCTAAATTTAAAATCAATAGGTAATATTAAAAATTTGGTAAAATTAATAGGTATTATTGAAGATGTTAAGATTTTGAAATTTAGAAATATGAAAGCAACCTGCGCCATTTGTCAAACGTTGACAGTAATTTTATGAAATAGATAAGTATTTTTTCCCGTTTCTTACACGGTGTGTTTAAAAAGAAATTACATAAAGATTGGCCATGAAATATAAAAGTAATGTCAACAGCAAGCTTTAGAATTCATTAACTGTCATCACTTTTGTTGTTATTGTAAGTTTATATTATACGCTGATATCGTGATTGAACATTCTAAAGCTTGCTGTCGGCATTAGTTTTATTTTCCATGGCCAACCCTTATGTAATTTCTTGTTAAACACATGATAATTATAAAGGTCTCTTGAATGTAAAAATGACTTCATTGTTACCCGCTTGAGCAAATGTCTTGTATTTTTGTATCTGATGTACCAATTCTTATTTTAATCGGCCGTATTGTAATCAATAATCATGCAAGGGAGGAAATTACATTTTAGTCCAGATTTATACATAGGTATAACACGTTTACATTTTATGATGAGAGTATTTCTTGTATTCAGCTGCATTCAAAAATATTTAAATATGAAAATCAGGAGGCTAGTTAATATATTACTGACCAGGGAACAAGACGTATATTTTCGGGAAACCCTTACAGGCGACAGAAAATGTCACTTTCGTGTAAAGGGGTAAACATCTTTTTTTCGAACTGAGCCAACAAAAAATGCTCAAGCTGCGACAATTGGATCACCATGTAGTGTTCTTTACAAAATCTAAATAGAATTTTGCTATCAAACAATTAAGAAATCCAATGCTGCATCCTGTATACTTAAGTAAGTTACCTATTTTCGTCATTCAGCCTCATGTTAGCGTATTTAATAGTAGATTGTTCTACAAGTTCAGAAAAGTGAGAGTTTTTCAACATTTAATGTACGAGCGAACGATGCAAAGGGAGTGGATTAATTTTACACGAACATGGAAAAATTACTTTTATAACATTCAGCGTGCTGTTTTTTCTAATGCCATTACAAAATCTAGCCAAAATGAAATTCGACATTTCTTCGTAGTCGAAAAAAAAATTTGTTTAAATCGGCAGTGAAGTACTTCAAAATCGTCATTAAAATACGAGAAATCGGCAGTGAAGTAATCCATTGTTTTACGACTTTTTATAAGTGGCGGGGCGACAGATAAACGTCAGCAGACGTAAACATAACCTAAAAAAGTTGGTTGAAATGTTGTAATTTCACGATTTCTCGATTTAAAAAAAACATAATGTACCCCTCGGCACTGAAGTTCCTATTTATCCCACATGTAGTTTATTTGCATTGGCCCTACGGGCCTCGGCAACTAAATCCACATTCGTGATAAAAAATTACAATTCAGTGCCTTGGTATACAAACTTCTATTTTTTTAAATCGGCAGTGACGAACGTCGAAATCGTCATTAAAATATGAGAAATGGGCAGTGAAGTAATCCATTGTTGTAATTTCGTAATTTTGAGTAAACAAAAAAACAATATGCTCCTCGGCACTGGAAGTTCCTTTTTATCCCTCATGTGGTTTATTTGCTTTGGCCCTACGGGCCTCGACAACTAAACCCACATTCGTGATAAAAAGCTCAACTACAGAGACAACCTATGTGGAAATTAATAAAAAAAATAAAAAAATTGAAATTGAACTTCCAAGTCCCCATACCTTCTTACTGAATGGACTTTGTACTAAGGTATATTAGGTTTAATCGGTTTATTATAACCTAAGGAATCTATGACCAATCTGTGTCCCATTCGTTTTGTGACACCCTGTATAATTGTTATCCTTGACTTGATGTATTTACTTACATCTTACATCAAAACAAACTAAAAAGTTTTGGTTTTGATGAACGGTGTATGTAGCTACAAGATTTAATTATAAAAAAACCTTCAAAAGTGATAAAGTATGTAGGTTACTATAGTTAACAAAACATAAAAAGTAAGCATTTTTAGATTACGATTACGAATCGACACGACACTAATGATAGTTGCAACTTGCAAGAAAGTTTTACTAAATAGAACTATATGACAATTATTTTTATTGCAAGTAATTGAAAAAGTAATTGATGTTTACAATTACAATTACTAAGTAATTGGTACTTGAATTACTATTTCGTGTGAGTAATTGAATCTCTGGTAATTAAATTACTTCATTGGGCGGTAATTGGTAATTAGTAATTAATTACTTTTTAAAAGTAATTTGCCCAGCTCTGTTTACATGTAAAATATTTTTTACATTTACTGTATTTTTTAGGTTCTATCGTAGATAAAATATTGTACGACTAGCTGAAACCCGCGGCATATGCCGCATTTAAAATGTAGGACGAATTTAATAACTTTTGTTGCACTAAAGAAAGTTTTAAAAGCACGCTAGAGATTGGCAGTAAGGAAAGTTCCAAAAAATAAATTTTCAAATGGAAAGTCTCTGGAAAGGAAACGCTCGCCTATGGAAGGCGTCCTAATTAATACGACGTTGTTGACACGCAGTAAAAAAAATCCGGAAAGAATTAATGCTCTTATGAGATTATATGTGAGAATTATTTACGCCACTGAAATAATTTTCAGCTGCCTGCAATCTGTGTTTCTTTTCAGGTTTAAGCTGTTAAGGCGTTGAGCGTCATAAAAATATAAATGTAAATAACTCGATTAATTATTATTTCCTTGTCATTTTAAACTGGCATTATTATTATTATCTCTATAATAGCAACCATAAGTAACTGTTTATAATGTTTATATGCTAGCGAGTTAATTTTCTTCTTAAATCGCTAGTGAATTAATAGTAGATTGTTCTACAAGTTAAGAAAAGTGAGAGTTTTTCAGCGAATATAAAAGTTTTACGTGAGCATGGAAGAATCACTTTTCCAATGTGTTGAACATGCAATTTTCCGTGTAGTTGACAAAAATATCTTTTTAAATCATTTTAGTCAAAGTATGGAAGCGCAATGTTTTTGTATCCATTATACATTTTCTGAATAAATTTACTAAATGTGTTTGAATTTAAATTGTTTTTAAATAAATTTTGACCATAAGATGTTATTTCATGTTATTAAATCTATTTTTTATCAATAGTTAAGTAATATTTATTTGCCATGTCAGTGAATTTAATTACTGTAGATTCTTTTGATGGATGAAGGAAGGCAGCATTATGACATGACATACGATAGTCGGAATGCATAATTTGATCGTTTAAAAATAGACCTGCGCTTTTCACATATCGCAGCGGTCGTGCTTTTAAAAACATGATGTTTGTATTTATTTATTTTACAGTACTGCAATTAAAGTGATAAATAAATCGATTAAAACATTTATTTGCTTTTATTTTATATTCCTATACCAATACGGGGTGTTCCAAAAATACCGCACCATATATTCAAGAGGAGCTAGAGCGTGTCTAAATAAGCTAATATATTTAACTGCAAATGTAATATAATGGCCCGTTTAAAAGTTATAAGCAGTTAAAGTTTTAAAAAAATGGCAACACTGTTAGAGGTTAAACTAAAACAAAAGGAATTAAAGTATTTTAACCTTTTTTGAAACTATGGAAACAATACAAAATTCAAGAAAGCAACAATTACAACTAAACCCATAAAAAAACATTAATTATTATAGCAAATGTTTAAAATTTTCTTATTTGCAGCTACGCAAGCATGCGCTCTTCTTCTAATATTGCAATGTACCCGGTTCAACATCTCTGGTGTTACTGTAGCAGCAGCCGCAGTTATTCTATTGCGTAGCTCTTGTTTATTTGCTGGTGCTGTGGGTGATTGGGTAAAAAGAATGGTCCAATGATGTAGGTACCTAATATGCCTGCCCAAATATTTAGCGCAAACAGTTGCTGGAAACCTCTTATGTGAAATACATTGGGGTTTTCAACTGCCCAGTAATGATTGTTGTGCTTGTTAAATACCCCTCAAGTAAAAGTTGCTTCCTCCGTCCATATTACTTTTTTTGTAAAGTCATCATCTGCTTCAATTTGCTGCAGCAACCACTGCCTAAAATTCGTTCTTTGCAGAAAGTGGTTTTCTTGTAGAGCATGAACTTTTGAATAATGAAAAGTGTGATAATTGTCCCCTTTTAAAATTTTATGCACTAAACTGCAATTTATACCATGCTTTTGGGCGATTCCATGTTTGCTCATACCTGGTTGATTTTCCACGACTGCAACAACTTGATCTTCTAATTGAGCAGTCCTGGTTGTTCGTGGTCGCCCATGGTGGTTGTAATTTAATTCAACACGACCAGTTTCCCGCATACGTTGCTCAAGCCGCTGAAAAACATTTTTATCGGGATGACGACGATTGGGATAACGCAACGAATATTCTAGAGCAGCATTTCTTAAGTTTCCATTGCATTCACCAAGAATGAGTTACATGTCACAATATTCGTTATTACTAAACATTAGAAATGATCTTTAGATTTTGACATTAAAGTGACATTAAATCATTGGCACAAAACACATTTGGTCAATACTTTTTGCAAATTATCAATCTGATATGTTGCCAGCTTCATTTTATTTCATATTTTAATAATTGTTGAAACATTTAAAACATTGTATTTAAAAACTCTAGCAACTTTTGGTAAAATAAATTTAGTTTTACAAGATTATACTGGGTTTTGCAATATTTTGAATATAGAAATTTATAAAATATAGTTCAGCTTGTCATTTTCAATCTGCCCACTTTGGACCCCCATATCTTATCAACGGGGTTCCTGAGATATTTTTTGTATTTAACGTACGAATATAAGCAGGTACCTAAATAGCAAATCTAAAACTTAAAATTGTTCTTTGTACAGGATTTCGTTTGGAACTTGATGGAAAGCACTCGTGAAAGGTATCGGTAGTTCAACAGCTGTATCCACATGATTTTGGACAGCGGATTCAATATTGTCAATGGTTTATGGTAATTACCTGTTAGACTGCACATTTATGTTGAAACCAGCTTGCACCCGCTCAAGGTTGGAATATGGGCAACTATGTCACAAAGGCGAATTATTGGCCCAATTTTTTTCCACGATACAATAAATGCAAAAAGATGTAATAATATTTGACAACTATTTACAAAGTATTCAAACACATTTCTTAATTGGAAGTATTTACTTTGGTTCTTAATATTAAAAATAATATGTTTTATTAACTATCATTATTTTAAATAAATTGAGCAATTTAATTAATTCTCAATTTTATTGCAATTTGTCATCTCAATCTTATCTCCTGTAGAGAACTATCATTCAACAGCAAACCGGGATCGCCTAACTGACACATTATTGATGCAATGAAACCAGAATTTGTTGAATTACTTAACCTTTCAGTAGTTGCCATTTCAGAATATATTATATATACAGAGTGTCTCGCGAAGTTACCCCTGCACTTAAGAAGCATGTTCTTGAGATCATTTCAAGCAAAAAAGTTCATATGAACATGTGTCCTATTCTCAGTAACTACTCATTCTGCCATCATAAGCAAGAATGCGGTATCTACAAAAAAAGCGTTTTGTGATAAATGGCGAAACGTAACTTATTGATATTTCATCACCATGCGGTACATAATCGTGGATTTTTTGTATTATAAGTATGAATTTAGTTGTGTTTTATATAAAAAGAAACAATATTCACCATTTATATCAAAAAATAAAGAAATTGTAGCGAAAAAATGTAGATACCGCCTTTTGACTTTAAATTGCAACAATCGAGCAAACACTAAATACAGATTGAAAAAGCGGCATCTACTTGACAATGTTGTATAATGGAAGACTTGATACTATTAATTTAATGAAACGGCAGTTGGCCATATCTGAATATTTGCGACCACGAAAACAGACAATAAAGGCGGTATCTAACAAAACAAAAAAAGAAGGAGGCTTCTACAAGCAGATACTGCTTTTCACTTTTGCATTTTGCATATGACGCCTTCTTGCGCTTTATAAGTAACAAAATTTCTGTAGATACCACCTTTTTTCATCTGAAAATCATAGTTACAGTGCAGATATAATAATAATAATAATAATAAGCAGCTTTATTTCCCATATAATTAAAAATTACAACAACAAAAAATAAACGTAATTTCAATTAATTTATAGGGAAACCCCAAGGCCCAGGTTCAATTGCAGCGATATGCCGCTCTTGATCTAACACCCAAACCTTGCATAATAAAGATTTTTTCTTAAGTTTATATAATTCTTAAAACCAAAGAGCATCATTATACGCTCTTTGTTAAAACTATACACTAAAAACTAATACAATTCGACGACAGTTGGTCGTGGCTATGAAGAAATAATAACAAAGTAGCATGTGATTCCATATGCCAGTCGGAGACACGAATTTTGCACTCTCTGAATTTGATTTATATTATCTTTAGTTAAGCATGAACCGTAAACTTCGGCGCAAAAGGTAAAATTAGACAAAACTGAATTTTAATTTCTTTTGAAAAATAAGTTCTATGAGGGTAAATAAGTTTAAGGTTCATATGAGCTTTCTTAATATTATACATAATTTGGGTTTTGTATCTAAACGTGTTATCTACCATCAGTCCAAGGTTTCGTGCCTGTTCCATAACCGGTATAGTAACTCCATCTATCTGTAAGTTAACAACTTCCTTTAATTCTTGGCAATTTTTAGCATTCCCGAATAAGAGGACAATAGATTTTGCAGGATTAATTAAAAGTGAATGATTTTTAGATAATATTAGCAATTTCTTGAAGATCTGAGTTAATGTTTAAAAATGCATGCTGATAGTCAGATATAGTAAATGAATGGCAAAGCTGTGTATCATCAGCGTACATATGAAATTTACACGTTTTTATGTGTTTGTGAAATAAAGATGTATACACTAAAAAAAGTAACGGACCAAGCACAGATTCCTGCGGCACTCCACCTGGTACAAGTCTCGGATTTGATGTACCACAAGGCAGCACAACACGTTGTGATCGATTTTCAAGATAGCTTTTGAAAAAGTCTATTACGCCATATGAGAAACCAACATAGTGCAAAATAGACAAAAGAATTGAATGATTCACAGTATCAAATGCCTTGCTGAAATCTAACAATATCAACACTGATACTTTGCCTTGGTCCGCAGCTTCGAGCAAATCATCGGTTACATTTAATAAAGCTGTTGCACAGCTATGTCCCGCCCGAAATCCAGACTGGTTAGTAGGAATGATGTTGTTTTGAGTTAAATGCTCCTTTAACTGAAGTGAAACTATCTTTTCTAGGATCTTCGATAGTGTAGGTAGAATCATCATTCATTATCGTATGGTTCACAGGACGTAACACATATCAAACACAGAGTGTGCAGGCAACATGTCAAACTTAAAGCCAAACTTTATTCTTTTATGTTTGGTATCTGTAGGTAGAATACTAATAGGTCTCAAGTGTTTGTATTCAGTAGGATCTTTTATTTTTGGTATAGGTGTTACTAATGCAAGTTTCCACTGAGATGGAAAGATATTTTCATATAAGCAAGTGTTAATGATGTGAGTTATATACGGAACTAAATGTGGACAATAAAATTTTATCATTTGTACAGTTAACTCGCCAGAACCCTTAGCATTGCTTTTTATTTTAATTAGTATATAAGTTATAATGTCACAATCTACAAGAGTAAATTCCATTGGTACGATAGTATCTGAAAAGGTATTATTTCTATAATAATTTAAGGTATTATCATTATTGTTATGAATTCCTGTTATACCATCTAGAAAATAGTTATTAATTTCCTTTGGTTTACTTAGGTGGGTAGGTAGTTCGTTTTTCTTATTTGCTGATATATTTAATGACTTTAGTTCATTCCACATAGCCTTAGAATCCGAATTTGAAAACTTAAATTTAAAATAAGCTTTTTTCTCACTTTTTATAGCCCGCGTAGTTAGATTCCTTAAGGACTTGTAATACTCCCACTTGCCATTTGTCTTGTTCTTTAAATATTGAGCTTTAGCTTTATCCCTAAGTTTCATCATTAATCTTACGTTATCAGTAATCCAAGGTGCTTTCTTTTTTGTAATTTTCATTGTTTTGACAGAAGCATGCTTATGAAAAAGGCAAAGTAATTGTTCATTTAGAAATGCAACCTTCTTATTAACATCATTTATTTGCATGAAATAATGTAATGGCAATTGTAACACCCGTATTCATAGTCGTTCGCCAGCGACTCGCCGGAGTTCCGTTATGAATAGTATGTTGGCGGCACCATACTATTCATAACGGAACTCCGGCGAGTCGCTGGCGAACGACTATGAATACGGGTGTAAGAGTTCTTGATAAAACATATTTTGATCGAAATTTTTGAAGCATCTCATTGTTCTGAATATGGTTGGACTAATAACTTTTTTGTTGCTAATGTAACAGAAAATAAGCTCATGATCAGACAAATTCAAAGTATATGTACCAAACTGTGTTACTAAATTTTTATCTGACGTAATGATTAAGTCAATTAGTGTTGTTGTATTGTCAGCTAACCTTGTCGGCGCTTCGATAGTTTGATAAAAATCATGAGTCTAACAAATTGTTGAAATAAATACTATATAAATTGTTTCTCTGAGACATGTCAATATTCATGTCTCCTAGGCATAATATTTGATCACATATTGACAAACAATAAGTGCAACTCTGCTCAAATTCATCGGTAAATGTTTTGTACGAGAGAGAGGGCGATCGGTATACCACACCAATGGCAAGTTTTAATTCTTTGAGAGATACACTAAGCCACAATTGTTCAATGGAATCATTCATTTTTATTATATTATATTTAAAAATATTTTTGATAAACATACATACACCTCCACCCCGGCCTGTCCGATCCTTACGTAACAAATTATAACCGTCAATCTGTGAAGCATCATTGCTGATATCGGAATTCAGCCAAGTTTCACTTATAGTAAATATATCAAAATCTGACTCAAGAACATAATTACTCAGATCAAGAAACTTAGGAACCAACGACCGTATATTGATATGTGCTACCTTCAACTGATTATTCATAATTACCTGCTATAGATACGAAATATTACAATTATCATTTTGCAAAACAACCAAAGAAAATTCTCAATAAAAATAAATCAACAAAACTACAAGTTTAGTGCCACGAAATAAAATAGCTGATAGTAAAAATGTGTTTTGCAGGTCGAACTAAGTAGATTCCAAACTTGGGGAGCTCACGGTTTTCTGTATTTCTTAGGTAATCTTCAAAATGTCGCTATAATAAAAGAAACAAATTGTTATTTTTCCTGTAATTCATCTTTGATCGGCATACCTGAAAATCAGCACGTATGCAGGTTTATTAACGACTTCGGGGTACAACGCCAACTCTTTTTACTGCAACGTTTCATGCTCTCAAAGAAAGTAGATGTCTTCCAAGCGTTAGCATTCAGGATGTTGCTGAGCAGCAGTTGTTGAATTATAGCTCATGGTTTTCGGTATTTCTTAGGTAATCTTCAATATGTCGCTATAATAAAGGAAACAAATGGTTTTTCCTCGTAAATTCTTTGTTGATCGGCATACCTGAAAATCAGCCCGTATGCAGGGTACAACGCCAAATCTGTGGTATATTTGCAGCGCAATCAAAGCGATTAACAACAATTTGATAAAGTTTCGTAGTCAAAATAATTTTTAGGTTATGTGTAAACATCAAAGTCAGAGACACATTTAATATGCTTAAAACTGCTTCGGCCGTTGGTTGCATTCAGTAACTCTCTTTATTATTAACCAAAATTCACTTGCCTTGGAAGCTGTGTCAACAGTTTTAAAAAACACAATAAATATGCATAATAAATAATTGTATTCTGTGATAATATCGCTATTAAAAGTTAAGGGAAGTTTGTTTACAAAAACCCGAAAATAGAAATGGTGGAACGCAACTATGGTACTTTTAGTTGTGTAAACACGGCTTTTAGTCTTCTGCATTATTATAAGTGATAACAATACATCATTTTCTTAACAAACACAATTGTCGATGTAACCTTAGTTTGAATTTAATTTCCTTAATTATTAATTTCAATGCATTCAAATCAGTCTACCAGTATTTTATTAATCCCAATGAATAATGCAACCAGAGTTGATTTTCATCAATTAATGTTAAAAAAATTTTTCTATTAAGACTCAATTTCTGTAACTGTCCAAATTTATTCGTTCAATTTTCAACATTCCTTTAGTATGATCTCTGTCCATATCATGTATCATAACACAATTCCCCAATGAAGGAAAAGATTTAAATAAACTTGTTTTAGTTCAAATCTCTTTTCTGCATTCCCCCTTTATTCATACATTGTTTTGTATTCCATGTTACTTTCAATATTTTATTCTATTAACAATTAGTCTTTATTTTATTCAACTCACTATGGAAACAACACATTAAATCTGTTTAACAAACAACAACCTTAATATTAAAATATTTACATGTTTCTATTTACATTTTATACGGATAAATCATGGATATATGAAATCGTCCTCTTACTCTTCCATCTCTTTCATTTACTAATTCATAAGTGTTGTTATTATTGAATATTTTATGTATTTTATATGGTCCTTCATACGCATATAACAGTTTCGCACATTTTTTTTCTTTCCTGTTTGCTACTCTGAGTTTCTTTACAATTACTAAATCCCCTAGTTTGAATTGCACCCGTTTTAATATTTTCTTATTCTGCTTCCTTTCGTATCTGTCATTAATTATTTCCAATCTTCTTCTAACCCTTTCTAACAATTGCATTACTTCAACATTACTTTGTTCTCTTCTCCATGGTCTAGCTGGAATTATTTGTTTTGCATAAAGTAATTGGACTGATTTCTGTCGTTGTATTTGTAACATTATTTATAAAATTTTCTACATCAGGCAAATATTGTACCCATTTATTATGATGTTCATGTGTAAGTATCCTTAAATATTTAATTACCTCTTTAATGTACCTTTCTGCAATATTACTTTGTGGATGTCTGATACTACAAAAACAAATCTTTATTCCCTTTCTATCTAAATTATTTGATAATCGTACATTCCTAAAATATGTTGCATTGTCTGCCAAAATCTTTCTTGGTTTACCTACTTGTCCTTCAAAATTTGCAATTGACTTAATTACATGTTTAGTATTACAGTTTTTCGCTGGATATAATTTTATAAATTTAGAAAATTCATCTACCATAATCAAAATATGTTTGTACCCATATTGTCCTGTAACTAGGTTTGATAAATAATCAATAGCTACCAATTCAATCGGTTCATTTACTCTAATACTTTGAACAAAATTCTGATTTTTAAAATTCTTTTCTTTAGAAAATTGGCAAATTTGGCAAGTTTGAATTAGTTGTTTAATTAATCTAATATCATTTTTCGTATAAAAACATTCCCTAAAAATTAACCAAGTTTTCCTTGTCCCACAATGTCCAAATATCGTATGAATTTCTTCAACAATTTCTAACATAACTTCTTTACTCAAAACTATCAATTCTTTATTTTCTAAGACCTTTACCAACAAATTTTCTTTAATTTGATACCCTTTATAATTATTATCTTGACTTTGTAATACTAAAGTTTTTAATTCTTCAATTTCTTCTGCTGTCTGAATAATTAACATCTCTTGTTTTGATAATCTTCCTTCCTTATAATTTTCTCAATTCCTATTAAGATTTGTTTTGGTTTTTCATAATTAGGTACATCTTTTCTACTTAAGAAATCTGCCACTACATTTAACTTCCCTGGCCTATGTTTAATATCAAATTCATATTGTTGTAAATACAATGCCCACCTGTATAATCTATCATTATCAAAAGTTTTATTTTTCAAAAACGAAATTGCTGAATTATCCGTTTCAATATCAAATTTGTTCCCTGTTAAATAAAATTTTAGTTTATTAATTGCAAATATTATGGCTAACATTTCTTTCTCAGCTATGGTATATCTAATTTCATACCCTTTTAATATTCTTGAAATAAAACATATTGGCACTTCTATCCCATCTTGTATTTGTATTAATTCGGCTGCAATTGCTTGATCAGATGCGTCTGTACGAAGAATAAACTTTTCTTTAAAATTAGGATATTTCAGTAATAATCCTTCATGAAACCTCTGTTTGATAGTATTCAATGCTTTTTCCCTTTCTTCATTCCATGACCATTTAATATCCTTTCTTAATAATTGTACTAACGATAATGTCAACTCTGAGTAATTACTTATGAATCTTTTATAATAATTAAAAACACCTGTTGGACGAGGCAACTTCTTAATTTCCTCAAGACGTTTCATATTTATAGTTACTCCATTTTTACTTATTTCATATCCCAAATATGTTACTTTATCCTGCATAAATTCACATTTTGATATATTCAATTTTAATCCATTTTTATTTAATGTTTCAATTATAATTGCTATATGCTTTAAATGTTGTTGTTCGTTTTCAGAAAACAATAAAATATCGTCTACGTAATGCACACAAAAGCTATCAAATTGGTTTAATATCTTCTGCATTGCTCTTACCAGCGCTGCACAAGATGTTGAAAGACCAAATGGTACCACTTTAAATTGAAAAATTTCTCCATCAATACTAAAACCAGTATATTTTCTTGATTCTTCATGTAATGGTATTAGCCAAAACGAATTCTTCAAATCTAACTTTGTAAGAATCTTCTTCTCCCAAATTCTACTTAATAATCCATCTATAGTTTGTGGAGATTGATATTGTGGTTTAGTTATTTGATTTATTCTGCGTGCATCCAAACATAATCTCAAAGAACCGTCACGTTTCTTAACTACTACCAATGGATTGATAAAATTACTTTTTGAAGCTTCTATGACACCATCTGTTACCATTTTCTTTATTTTCGTCCTTACCTGTTCTCGTAATTTATATGGTATTGGATACGATTTGCTATAAAAACTTTTATCCTCATCAACCTGTAACTTGTGAATGTATTTCTGAGCTTGTCCTACTTTCTCATTGATAATCTCCTTATTATTATAAATTATTTCTAATATTTCACCTGCAAATTGTTTATTCTTCTCGCCTATTTTTAATTCATTCAGCAATACCCCCTTTATATCATATTTATTCTCAATATTACCTATTATACTATTATTAATAATTATACCTTCATTATACTTCATTTCATTTCCAATTTTCTCTAATTGGCAACACTTATTTTCTTGGCTGACTCTTCTGGTACAGTTCCAAGATTTAATTAACCCCTTTAAACGAATACATCTTTGTGCACCGTCGATACTTATTTCTAGTTGCTGAATGACGTCTATTCCTAACACCATGTCAACTGTTAATCTTTTTACAATAAACAACCTAACAACACCTTCCCATTGATCAATAATTATTTTAATATTTAACATTCTGTTCGTTGTTGAAATTTTCCTTTTAGTAGCCGATAGCAAATCTATCTTATTCACCCTTATGATATTTTTGTTTAGAACATCTAAATTATCTAAAATTATCTTCTCATTTATTAAGGACGCCATAGCTCCACTATCTACCAAAGCTAAATATTCAATATTATTTAAATTTACTTTTAAAAATGGTAACTTTGAAATCTGTTCTTCTTCTTCCTCCTCTTCCAGTAAAAATTCTCCATTATTTTCATAAATATTGTTAAAAATCGTGACGTTCTTCTTTAAAACATTTAAAATTGAAGTTTTTTTTATTATCCCCTGAGGAATCTTCCAAACCCTCAGTTTCTTCTGTTTGATTTTCTCGCATACATCTTCCTCTGTCATATATCGTATTTATGTATTGACGTCTTGGGTATTTATTATTTCCATCTTCTTGATTCTGTCTCTCATTATTTTTTTCGTCTATTATGGTATGGTATTTTTTTCTATCCTGATTATTATATTCTGTTCTATACTGGAAATTCCTTCCTTGGTTATCATTGTTATATCTATTATTCCTCCATCTGTCCAAATTCCTGTTATAATTATCATTAAAATTCCTCTCTCCCGTTCTAAAATTATAATTATTATTACGGCCAAAATTAAATTTATTTTGTTGAGTTTCCTCATATTTCCTTTTACTAGAATTTTGAAAATTAGGAACTTCTTGTCTGTTGTAATTCCTGTTATTATTGTTTCCTATGGCCATATCGTAATTTCTTACAATCTCTAAGAAATCCTTCATTGATTTTATATTTTGAACTGCAACAGCTCTGGTTATTTCATCTTCTAGATGTCGGGATAAATGTTGTATAATTTCTTCTTCGGCCAATTTCGGAGTCAGGTGTTGTGCTCTGTTATATATCTGGATTACATACATTTCTCGTGTTCCTCCTCTTTCAAAGTAACGACCATTGGTTGATTGAGTTCTTACTCTGGCTTGATGAGCATTACTCCAATATTGTTCAATGAATAACTTTTTAAATTCCTCGTAATTCTTATATTTTGATTTTATAACGCTATGCCATACATCTGCATAACTTTTTAACGTCATGTTGATTATTTGTAATTTTTTTGTTTCATTTGATATAGTCTTCATAACATCATCCAATTTCATAATATACATCATAGGCTGTTCCCCTATTTTTCCTTCGTAAATGGGTAACATGTCTATTTGTACCCCCATATAATTTCCTCTTGAACTCCCATTTAATATTTCTGTGCTATCTTGAATTCTATCTACTTTATTTTCCACTTCCTTAATTTTTATTAAATTGTTTTCAGTTAATAAATTCACTCTGGTTATTCGATGGTCGATTTCTTCTTTCAAGTCATTTCTGTTTTGATTTACTTTATCATCAATTAATTGTACTTGTTTCTGCACATCTTTATTTTGAGTTTGCATGTCCTTTATTCTTTCATCTACCTCTTCATTACTCTTTACTAACTTTTCTTCCATGATATTTATTAAATTGTCTTCTAACTTTTTGCATTCTTCTTTCCTTTCCTCTCTCACATCATTTTTAACTTCATCCTTATAATTTTCCAATTTTACACAAATATTTTCTATTTGTGCTTGCAATTCTTGCTTATTCTGAAGCTGTACTTTATTAAATTCTTCCTTTAACTCATTTATTGATTCTTCCATCCTTTTTGCCTGGTCTTTTTGTTCTTGGACTTTTTCTGCAGTGCTCTGAATTGCATCTCGTAATCTACCTTCCCTTTCATCAGCATCCTGCTTTAACCTGTTTTCCCTTTCCTCAGCATCTTTCTTTATTGACTGTTGCAATCTTATTTCTCTCTCCTCAGCCTCCTTCTCAGAATTGCTTTCCCTTTCCTCTGCTTTCTTCTCAGTTATTTGTAAATCCTTTTTCAACTCAGCTGCATTTTTCTCTGCATCTTTCTTTGACTCTTGCATGAACTGCCACATCTTTGCTATAGTCTGTTGCATGCTGACTTCTTCTACTACCTGTTCCTCATGAATTCTTACCTGATCACCTTGCTGTATTTCCTCTACTTCACCTTCAGCACCACTCGTCACTGCTTCCATTTCTTCTTGCGCTTCGTCTTTTTCCTCTTCAGTCTTCTTGCTTTTTCTTGTAACTCTTTTATCAGCCATTTTAGTTTAAAAATTTCTAAATGTGCTTATTTTTAATTGCTACCCTGTATATTAGCTTGTAAACCTTTCTATTTTATTCCCCAATTAAATCTTTATATAACCTGCTTTAAATACTTTATTAATTGTTACTCTAATCTTTTCCAAAAGAATTCAATTATGATACGTCCTTTAATTCTGATTATTATAATCTTTATCAATAACAAATTTACACATAAACTTGGTTTATCAGTTACAAATTGACTCTGTTTAGTTTTATTTACTTTTGCCCCACGAATGGGCGACCAAAATTGTGCTATATAGCCCCTATTAAGGAAACTATGCCTTCAATGTCTTTCTTTTATATTACAATGATATTTACTATACTCAAGATCTCTTATCTATTCGGGCTGGGTTCATCAAATCTAGTATGCTATTTACTGTAGCAATGAAACTTTATAACCTCAAATTCTTTGAATTAATTTAATGTTTAAATGTCAAAGTTTACTTTTCAAATTTTCTACACCAAGGTGTACTGACAATTGTGCTTTTACATTTGACGTTTACTATTAATTGACTTTTCTCGATAATTATTGCTTCAGTTTTTGTTATTTACTTTCAAAATTGACAATATTCAAAACTTCAATGTCAACTTAATTTAACAAACCTGTTTTCTATTGCTTATGTCCTTACCACGAACAACACTCACCACTAACGCCTTTCTTGAACAGATTACAACATCCCAAAACACCCAACAGCTATCCCTTCCTTGGTCCTGTCAACTGATGCTATCTCCAAACTCTTGCTTCTGCTAGTCTTAGACGTCACAACAAGCTCTTGCGTTTTGCCCTGCAATTTACTGAAAAAGAACACTTTTCCTAGCTGCTACTGCTCTTTCTGGTACAACCATCGCAGCTATTGGCTCCTCTTGTATGTCTGCACCATCAAACCAATTCTTATGAATGTCCTACTTGCTCGTTCACGTCCAAACAATTTCTCTACTTCCAAAATCTCGTCCTGGTCACTGCTGCAGTCCACCGTCCTACTATCTGGTACTGGCAACCCTTATATCTGCTCTTCACACGAAATATTGTCCTGGAAAGTTACTCTTTCCAATTCCTCACACAACCAATATGAAATTTCTTCTTATTATTTGTATTAATACAATAAATCCATTTTCCATCAATAACTATTAATTCTTGTAAACCAATGTTACAATAACTGTATATCTTTGCTTCTTGATACTATTCACAATACCATATTGTATTAAAATAATTTATGCAGAAATTCAATTTAATTTCAATATTTAATTTTTCAGAATTTTTTTTACATCTGCATTTATGAGTACTTATTAGTTAACTGTTTTATAAACAAACTTTTTTTATCTACTAGTAACCATTATTTATGCACACTATTTAAATAATAACAATACATCATTTTCTTAACAAACACAATTGTCGATGTAACCTTAGTTTGAATTTAATTTCCTTAATTATTAATTTCAATGCATTCAAATCAGTCTACCAGTATTTTATGAATCCCAATGAATAATGCAACCAGAGTTCATTTTCATCAATTAATGTTAAAAAAATGTTTCTATTAAGACTCAATTTCTGTAACTGTCCAAATTTATTCGTTCAATTTTCAACATTCCTTTATTATGATCTCTGTACATATCATGTATCATAACAATATATACGTTGGTGTTAGAACAAAGGCACAGATTTATGTCAACAAAATAGCATGATAATAGTAAACTAAACAGAAAAAAAGTAATATATGTAAGCACGTATTTTCTTGAAGTATTTGTATTTCATGCAAACATTCTAACTAAGCAGCATAGATAGGTAAAGTTAAGCTAAGTTAGGTAAAACAACGTGAGGGTGAGGTCATAAGATTTAAACTAAACTTGCAATGTATACATGTATTTTATTAAAATACGTGCCTTTATATGCAAGCATGGTAACACTCTTAGGTAAAATACGTATATAAGAACATTTAGATTATATTCTGAAATGTTATGTTAAGTAAAGCAGGGTAAAGTTAGATTAGGTATATTGTTTTAAAATGTTTATCATCACAAGATTTAAACTAAACAAGAGAACTGCAACTTGCACTTATTTTCTTAAAATTCGTGCGCTTATACAGGGTTATTCAATTTTGATGCTCACCATTGGAATTTCAAAAACAGTTGCAAGGTCAGTTAAAATTGGAACAAAGCTGCAGACTCTAATGATGAATAATATTCAGAAAAGAAATTGGACCTAGCCGCCATAGTTTTTGAGTTATGTCCAGAAAACGAAAATTTGGGTTTTTCGTTTATTTTTATGCTTAGCTTATTATGTTACTTGGAATCAAACTGATATAAGTAACATCAACATTATTAGGACATTTTTTAAAGAACATAGTTTTAGAATTTCATTTGTTTGCATAATGTACAAGGTGTTTACATTATTTTTCTTATTTTAAATACACATAGAGGATAGCTATAGTACCATTAAGAACAGTTTATTTTTCTGTTTTGATTCTTTGCCACAAATATTTAAAAATTACGTTTTTCTCTACAGTAGGCCGTGATTTTAGTCGGAGGATAAATGAAAGCTTTCTCACTAATCTCCGTTATTTGTGAAAATAAGTGTAGGAAATCTTGTATCATAAAATGGGAAGCTTTCCATAATGGTGCCATACGTCTATAGCCACCCTTGATGTGCATTTACGATAAGAAAGTTATGATCAAAACATCAAAAATTATCAAAATAAATGAAAATCTAAAATCAGATTTGAACTTCTCTTTCAAAAGTGTTCTAATAATGTCAAAAGTAACATAAAAATCTGGTGTGATACACTCACACAACTTCCTTTTACAGTGATCTTATAATTAGTCAAAAATTTCATTTTTAATTTTTAAGCATTTGTTAAAAATTTTCAAAAATTACAAATTCTACAAAAACGGTACAAAATCGAGTGTTGGTTGAAGAGACAAATTTTCTCTAGAATTTTAAGGTGAATTCAAAAATGTAATAATATACCGGGTGTTTTATTTAAAATAGGAGTTAATAAAAAAAATAGAAAAAAAAACAAAAGAAACCCACTTTAGAAGTATTCAACTGGAAAATCACCTATCTCACATCAATACACATTAAAAATGTAAGAAAAATGTAAAGTTTAAAAAAAATCGTTAGAGCCGTTTTTGAAAAAATCGAAAAAAACTGAAAAATCACAAGAGTAAACACCTACTTCCGGTTATGCGATTTTCTTCAAAAGCTTGCTGTCTCATCTACATAGTACACAAAACTTATATATGAAGTTTCAATGCCATACCTCTTTTCGTTTTTGAGATATTCTGTTCACAGACACACAGCCAGACACACAGACAGACAGACAGACAGACAGACAGACCAATGAAAAAAAATATGTTTTTTGGGATCAGGGGACTCTAAAACGTGAAGATCTGTTGAAAACTCAATTTCGAATTTTTGGGGTGAATCCAATACTTCCTTTATAGTAGTAAAAGGAAGTAAAAATCAATGTACAACTATAAAAGGATAATCCAAAATTCTGGTTTTTCAGGCATAGCTCAAAAACTAAAGCGGCTAGTACCAACTCAGAGTTGTGCATCGACCTCTGAGGTGAGTGCATAGTGCAGTCTTATTCGCAAGTTTTAGTACTGCTTGTTAACTTTATAAGCAATTGTTTTATACTTACATTATTAGTGACGTCGTTACAAAGTGAACATTGCTACAGACCTATCAATACGCGCTTGTGGCGGCCGTGGCTATCTGCCTCGGCCGCAACGCTTGGACGATAAGTGATTTCAAAACCGAAAAACATTTCGTATCTTCGCGAACTGTCTGCTGAATTATTTCAGAATAAACACAAATCAAAAACCATGTCGGACGAATTAAAGCTAACTAAAAACGACACAGATGCGATTATGACAAGCGATTACATTGAACCCGATATTCAAGTAATTTATGAAGGAGAATTATCTCAATCATCTCAATCAACCAGCACGCAATCTGCAAAACGGTCCTTAGAGTCGCCCCCGATTCAAGTAAATAGTAAACAATACAGGCTAGATACTAGCGAACTAATACGACAAAACAAATACTATTTACCTCCACAATGTGAGAATAATTTAAATATCAATGACAAACAACCAGATACTATTGAAATAACACCTGTCACAAAAATCGCCAAAACTAAAATTCCGCCGATTTTTATTCACGATGCTATGAACTTCCATGAAATCGTAAAAGATATCAAGTCTCACATAAAAGGCAAATTCACTCTGTTAACTAGAGGTTCGCAGCTAAAAGTTAGTCTGGAAACAATCGACGACTACCGAAGCTTGACATCATTTTATGACCAGGAGAAGAACATAAAATATCATACGTTCCAAAATCCTGATACGAACATCGTTTCCATAATAATAAGGAACATACCGGTTTCTATTTCAGTTACAGATGTAAATCGAGAGCTTACGGAGAAGGGATACTCTGTGACAAATATTACTCGCTTACACAATAAATCCAAGCAACCAATACCATTGTGTGCCGTAACATTAACAAAGAATGATAAATCCAACGATATATATAACCTAGATAGATTATGCTATTGCATAGTGTTAGTGGAGCCACGGCGCAAAACAAGAGATATTCCTCAATGCACCCGTTGCCAGCGATTTTCCCATACTAAGAATTATTGCCATTTGAACCCGCGCTGCGTTAAATGTTTAGGCGATCACTATTCCAAAGAATGTCCAAATAAGCGAACAGACAAACCACAATGTGTTAACTGCGGTGGACAACACACAACCAACTACAGAGGTTGTGAATACTATAAGAAAATAGCAAATTCAAAAAAGCCTGCATCGAAAAGAAATGATGATACCAGAACCAACACTATGAACAGCTTTAATGTACCTCCAAGCAAATTTAATGAAAACTTCCCAAAACTACCACAACCTGATATGACCCGTACTACATGGAATATAGAACCACCTGCTCAAAATAACCAAACAACTTCTACTACCACCTCAATACGAGAGCATCTAACGCAACTAATAATTCAAGCAATCAAGCCCTATCTAGGTCAAATCAAAGATTTTATTCTATCGTTAATTCCAACATTATTTCAACATGGCGGTAAATAATCAACATTTTCACGATACCTTAAAACTCTGCAATTGGAACGCTAATGGCATTATCCGCCAACGGTCCGTAGTCTGTGCATTTCTAGAACGACATAAAATCGATATATTATGTGTTACAGAAACTCATCTTTTATCAGAGCAAAAATTTAATATTCCTGGTTACATCGTTTTTAGATACGACCGTCCAGATAACTCAGGATATGGAGGTGCAGCCATAATTATTAAAAAGGCTCTGAAAGCACATCCTATTGATATTGCTTTACTGAATAACTTAGAAATAATTGCTATACAGTTAAAACTACGTAATAGCCAGATCTTTAACATATTTGCAGCATACAAACAACCCTCTAAAAGAATATCTTTGAGAGATTTACAAGAAGTGTTTGATAACGAAAATACAACACTATTACTAGGAGACTTGAATTGCAAAAGTACTGTATGGGGCTGCCGTGTGAATAACCCTGATGGGACACGATTATTTTCACTAACTTCCGAGCTAGGTATTCAAATCGCTGCGCCACCTGAACCAACTTATGCACCATACCAAATTAATCGGAAACCTGATATCCTAGATATAGTTCTACATAAAAACTTAAATTACCCACTATATCAAACAGTAGTACATGAACTCGATTCGGACCATCTACCTGTGATAATTACACTTGATTCACCGCCACACGTTGTCTCAAAACTTCCTAGGTTGATCAATGGCAAAATATGCTGGAAAACTTTTCGCCAAACCATGGTACAAACCACTAAGTGTCCTATACTACAAGGAAATAAAACCGACATCGACGACGCAGTAGATTCTCTAATTAATACCATAAATAATGCAGTTAAAATGTCTACAGCTCTCCAATATTCTACTCATATAAGATCTACAATACCGTCTCATATTCAATGTTTAATGCAAAACTTTAATGTATCAACAGTCGCATAACAGTTACAGGTAAATTATTATTATTAAATGAGATTGCATCTATTATTATTAAATGAGAGGACATCGCAGAATTAGTTTTAGGTTTATAATATTAATTAGGATTAGGCAACATGTTTTTTTTAATATTTTGCATTCTTTCTTCCGGGTTATATGGAAGAGCAGACTTTGTCTGAATAGCGCCCTGTGATTTCTTGTATTGTTTTATATTGAGAAATAAAGACCTTTATTATTATTATTATTATTATTATTATTATTATTAATTAAGGAAAAACACCGAACAAGAAGGTTATGGTTAGAAACAAGAGATCTTAGGATTAATACGCCAAGTAAAAAGAGAGATGAACATCGTATAAATAACTATAGGAATTATATACAGGACTTAGAACCGCAAGACCCTACAATGTGGAGAGCTACAAAACGTATTTTAAAACAGCAACCTATTATTCCCACCCTAAGAGCCAACAACACTACATATGCCTCCGATAAAGAAAAATGTGAAGGCTTTACCGAGTACTTAAGTAATGTCTTTATAACACATAGGAATATTTCAACAACGGAATCAATTAATAAAATAGAGCATGATGTCGAACAAAACTTTCCTCCATGCCCAGGCAATATACAGCCAGCAAAGCCCAGCGAAGTTCACACAATAATCCAAAAATTACCAAACAAAAAGGCTCCAGGGCACGATCGGATTCCAAACATTCTGCTAAAAAATCTTCCGATGAAAACAATAGCTCATATAACTGCAATATATAATGCTTGTTTGAGAATAGGCTACTTCCCTGAGACTTGGAAATATGCACACGTAATGATGTTTCACAAACCAGGAAAAAAGGCAACTGATTTTAGTGGATATCGACCTATCAGCTTACTGCCAACGCTCTTAAAAGTTTTTGAGAAAATAATACATTCGCGTTTGTTGGAACACTTAGATGAAAATAATATTATACCAAGTGTGCAGTTTGGTTTCCGAACAGGCTACTCAACAGTTCACCAACTAAGTCGTGTTACACAATTTATCGAACAAGGATTTGACCAAAAAAAGTACACTGTGGCGGTATTTTTGGATTTGCAACAAGCTTTTGATAAGGTCTGGACAAAAGGTGTTTTACATAAGGTAATAAATATCGCGACTCCACCCTATCTGACTCACATAATTAAGTCATTCCTAACAAACCGCAAATTCTCTACAGTAATAAATGCTGAAATATCTGAGGCTGCAAAAGTTAGAGCTGGGGTTTCCCAAGGCTCAGTGCTCGGGCCGCTATTATTCAATCTATTTGTTTACGACATCCCTGAAATGGACAACGCGATCCTCGTAATGTATGCTGATGACACAGTGCTAGCCACGCAGAACAGTAATCTAGGTACAGCAATAAATGAACTACAGAGAAGTGTTGACATCATCAGTGAATGGTTCAGTAAATGGTGTTTACAACTAAATCCATGAAAAACCGAAGCAAAAATATTCACACTTAGACGTATAAATAACCCCCAACAAATAGTCTTACACAATCAAAAATTGCAATGGAACAAGGCAGATAGCGCAGTTAAATATTTAGGAGTCTATCTGGATAAAACTCTTAAGTGGGGATATCACATTAATCAAAAGTTAAATCAGGCCCATAACCGCGTAATGCAACTGTATCCAGTATTAAATATGAAATCTCCACTAAAAGTTGCATGTGGAACTCTAATTTATCAGGCAGTTATTAGACCTGTTATTACATACGGTTGTCCAATTTGGGGAAACGCCAGTGCAACTCAACTGAACAAACGACAAACTTTTCAGAACAAAATTCTTCGAATAGTTTTAAGGGCCCCCTGGTTTGTGCGGAATACCCAAATACATCGTGAAGTAGGTGTTCCATATATGCTCGATGTTATCAAAAGTACCTGTGAGCGATACCTTTCTAAACTTGAAACTAATCAAGTGTTTCGGCAGTATACTTTATGCACGAAAAACATACACAAACGTTTAAAACGCAAGTTACCACAAGACATTTATAACATTGATAACTAAATAGTGTATAAAAACATTAAAAACTAGTAATGTATAATAGTGACTACAGTGTCTAAAACCATAGTGCCTAAAACTGTAGTGTTTAAATCACTTTTACATTTGTGTTACAAGTGAACCGAGCCATGATAAAGCTAATGGAAGCTGAACTGGCTTAAAACTCTCTTCAAAAAAAAAAAAAAAAAAAAAGTACCAACTCCTTTTTTTCAACATTATTCAACATTAGAATTTCCAATTTAACTGACATTGTATCTCTTACTGTTTTAAAAATCTCAATAGTGAGCATCTAACTATATGCAAGCATGGTATCATAACTAAGCAACATAAATAGGAAAAGTTAGGTTAGGCTAAATTCTTTAAGTTAGGTAAAAGAGGATTGGGTTAGGTTATGCATTTTCTCTTAATATATCTCTCACCACAAGCCTTAAAATAAACAAAAACAGAAAAATTGCACTCTGTGAATGTATTTTCTTAAAATACGTGAGCTTGTAGGTATGTAATCATGGATTCACAACTGAGCAACACAGAATGGTAAAGTCAATTGAGCTAAATTAAGAAATGTTAGGTGAAGTAAGACAAGCTGAAGTTAAATATTTGTCGTCATAAAATCTAAACTGAACAGAGAACATGCAACGTACGTACATAAATACTTTCTTAAAATACGCGCTCCTATAAGCAAGCATGTGATCATAGCCAAGCAACATAAAAAGATTAACTTAGGTTAGATTCTTCCATGAAATGTTAAGTTAGGAAAGACAGGGTTAGGTTGGGTTAGACATATATTCGTAATATACTTGTCACCACAAGATTTAAGCTAAAAATCATTGCAATAGGTGCACCTATTTTCTTAAAGTATTTGTGCAACGTCAACAGAAAAAGTTCCAATAATAAAACTCGCGGTCCCTTCGGTAAACGGTTTTGCTCTCACTGCCACAAGATCACTACAAAAAGATTCGTTTAGTATTGGTAAATTTAGTCAGAGCTGTACATAGTCCAGCCTTTAGCTATTCTCATCCTTATCACGTTATCACCCATGATATTTCACTCGTAGTTCAAGGTTTCTGGTAAAATTGTCGATGCACTCTTATAGTGATGCACCACTATTTACCTGCAGCAGCCGTATTGTAATCGCTGTAACTCGGATTTTTTCTCTGGTTTCGGAAAGGAAGGTTCCAGAGACCTTTCCATCTCTTTTACCTGGGAGGATTGTAAAGGTGGAGGTTCTAGAGATTCCTTTACTTCAATTGCTTGAGAAGCTTAGTCGTCTTCACCATCCTTCCTTTCTTCCCCTTCCTCTTTGTTCTTACTACGTTTATTAAATGTGACTCGGGAGAAGTTGAGACAAAGTCTGCAGTTTAAGTCGTGTAACTGGCTTCTGAACTGCTCATACATGACTATGACTACTTACTGCCGCTTAGAGTTTGCACATTCGGTCTGTAAAGAATAGTTACACTCCTATTTTCTTCCAGTCAGTGTCTGGTCTTAGAATCCGCATTGGTCATGTTAGACAGGACCTTGCTCTAGCACAGGGCTGTCCAACACGTGGCCCGCGGATCGATCGATACTATACTTTCAGAAAACATGAATCTGGAATATACATTATAAATAATTGAAAACAATATAAAATAAGTACATAGGACAAAGGTACAAAAATATATCATTAGTAAATAAATTTTCACTTTATCTGGCAACAATGTGTAAAGAAACAGTCCCGCCCACCTGCGATGCAAGGCTTGTCTTGTCCGTTGTCTCAGTCTGGCAGTTGCCACTAAGGCGAATGATGCTTTAGCGATCAGACACCTGCCTTTGATTGTTTTTTAGTAGTGTTTAGTTCTTCTAATGTTTAATTGTTGTTCATTAATGATACTTTGACGGTTTTTACTTATCAACAAAAGTCATTTTATCTGGCTTACGTATCTCTATGCGTAAATTTACATTAATTGATGTAATTTTTTTCTATTGTCGGTATCTCAAGAACGGAAAGGAATTAACCTAAAGTGAATATGAATTTTTTGTGTGTAGAATCACCTCTAGAACACATGGTGTAAGTTTGTCGGTTACCTCAAGGAACACCCAGTATATCTCTTTTATGTTTCAATGCTGTTTGTAATGTAAGCTAAGCTTCTTGAATAAATAAAAATTAGTATTTGAAATATACACGTTTTATATTTATTACAAATCACTCACGAAGTCGCATACGACACATTTTATGATGTGGCTCTCATAACCTTCAAATTTTTGACAGTGGCCCTTGGACCCCTTGAAGTTGGACAGCCCTGCTCTAGCACAACTCGATCGTTAGAGATGCAGTCCCCTTTAGTCGATTTCATCTGTGTTTTTTGAGAAGGCGCTGTTTCCTCATGTGCTATGGAGTAACCTGGGTACCACGTTACGTTCAGAACGCGCCTCTTTAACTTCTCAGTTTAGGTTATTCCGACGTCTATAGTACATAATTAGAATTTCCACCGCTCCCATCTCCTTTTCATATTGTTCTTATCGGCATGAAAAACGACATAAACTAGGATTTTGTTTACGGCGTCCTTTTTCCTTTTTGGTGCTCTGATGACCAACAGCTAGCGTCTTTCGAATTGACCAGTGGTTTTGCGGGCATACAGTTTATGTTTGCAGGAATTTGCCCTCGCTGATGATGGCGGTTTATGCAACCCTGGCGATTTACTTAGAAATTTCTTCTTACTTCAATTCTAGCGGATCAAAGTGCTTTGCTAACTCATTTTTACACGTGGCCCGAACTGATCCGGGGTAAGTTGATTGAAGCTCTTTCGTGCCGTGTTTAGGACATCGATGATTACATTTTATGCTTTTTCCTTATAGCTGCAGGTTTAAAACTTTCCTCAATCAATTTTCTCACATTGAGGGCATTGACCTCGACCTTGTATAGGCTTTGAAAAAGCACCTACCGTTCTCGACCTTCGTATGGGCTGCTTAAGGTTTAACTCACACGATCCTGCGCCAGCTACCCGACTTACATAGTAGCCAGAAAGAGGCTCAACATAGAAATTGTGTAACATGTTTAGATTTTCTTTTATTTAAAATCATCTTAACGGCGGGCAGTGATCCGGTGCTAAGTACCTCATTTGATTGCTACAGTACCAGCCGAATTTCGTCAGAATTCTGAACACTTTATTGTGGTTTCCTCGCTGTTATATACAGTTCGCTTCACAAACTAAGTACCTAATTGCATTCGATTTTTTCATCCACGAAGCCTGCATTAACATTCTTTACACCTTTTTAAATTGGTGTAGTGTCCAATATAGCTTATATTTGTACTTTTTCATCTGTGTTCTAAGCTAATTTCTTTCTAAGCCGAGTGTGTGTTTTGAGGTGCACCTTAATATGTCCTAGATTTATCACGGTTACGTTTAACCTATATTTAGCAAACGATCACTTACACTTTGTACTTATGGTATTGATTATGTGATTACATACCGTGATAAGAGTATTTAGACTTCTTCTTTGTTAGTTAAAAGAAAAATTTCTCATTTCAATAATCTAATGAATATAGGATATTTAAGCCAAAGCAAATATAAAATGTTTAGTTAAAGCATGACTTTTTTAAAATAAACTAAATAGAAGTAGTTTTTTACGAAAAACTTGATTAAATACGCAAATTCCTAGTTTTACACGCTTTTAAATTTTAAAAATATAATAAGTACGTCGTAATTTAACTTTATTAAACGTAATGGTTTAACTAATAACCTACCTAGTTGTTCAAATGTAATCTTTTTACTTCCCTCGTCTGAAAGGCGAAGGAAGTAGTGTAATCATGAAAAAATCACCTTCCGAGATTTATTCAGATCTTCACGTTTCAAGGTCCGTAAATGACGAAAAAGAGGTTTTCTTAAATCCGCCTGTTTGTCTGTCTGTCCGTCCGTCTGTCTGTCTGTCTGTTGACAATATAGCTCAAAAACTATTTGTCGGGGGAAGACAATATTTTGCATACATATTGTATATCTACATCGCACGGTACAATTTCATACAAAGATATACAACGTGAGAACCTTAAAAAATAAAACTTTGTTTTTTTTAGGTTAATCTTGAAATAGAAGGAAGTAATAACTTTCACATCGGTCATCGGTCAGACTTTACATTTGCCGAAAATAAGACATCACCGACACAGGATAATGTCACAAAATAGTAAAAACGTTTCAACAATAACACCCTTCTGTTCAAGAGAGGCGGGCGCCGGACTATTTAAAGGAAGCTCGGTAGCGTAGTTGGCATTATCGATGCAGATACGATCTTTATGCAGGGGTGCGCTTACGATCATTCTGCAGGTGCGCCGGGTTCAAACCCCAGCGGGATACATTTTTTTTATTTGAAAATTTATTTCATTTATTAGAAATGTAAAGATATTTTTACTCCTAACTTAATTTGATTTTTAAAATTATTTAGTGTCACAATGTCGACGAGGGAGTTCTGGGTAAAGCCTTTTACAGATGTTTTATTAAATATTACTAAATTATAACTGACAAACCCGAAGCAAAATGTATTATTAAATTGATTAATTAAAATGTTACGACAAAACGACTCCTATTTAATTTTTTTAAAGTCATGCTTTAACTAAACGTTTAATATTTGTTTTGGCTTGAATCTCCTATCCATTAAATTGTTCTTTGTTACTGCTACCTCGATTCGTGTGATTTCTTTCAGATTAGTGTGATATTTTTGAGTTTACGAATTCTATATGATTACTTGGATGCACTTGTCGTTAATTTAAAGATTCGTTGGCGCTCATTTTGGCTTTTCAATTAATTGCTAGTATTTAAAAAAAAATTTCGCCATCTCCCTAAATTAGTCCGACCGGCAACTGTATCCTCGTAGTCCTTAATATCATATATTTTAAAGAGGTTTAGCCGACGAATCAATTTAAGCTAACAAACTTTCTGGCATAATTACCACTTTCGGCATAGCGAACACCTCTTTATATGTAGCACATTCGCCTTTTATCTTCCTTTTGCATTTGTTTTGAGGAGTTTCGTTAGGCCGGTTCCTCTTGGACCTTCTTTCGACATTCGCCCTATTTGAGGTCCAAAGTTGCCACTGACCACTTGAAGCTATACCAGCGCCACTACCCCCAGTGTCTGCTTCTTACAATCGTTAGAGATTAAGTCTGCGTTCCACAGGGTGTTTTTTTATTCTGCTGGATCATCGACGATTCTCCAGTTACTGCATTGAGTCGCTCTTCGGTTTTCACAACAAGTTTCATGTGTCATTAGATACTAAGCTACGTCTACTATCGAATGATCTAATTATATTCAGTAATAGTATTACACTGAATTTATAAGCACAAAAATGGTAAAGTGGGCACATTGAAATTAGTACTGTTCAATTTAATTATATTGAACATGTATACAAACAAAATTCTTTATGTTTAGATATTGGTCCTGCGACAATGTTTTTAATTTCACTTTTCCTACCAACTCGTAGAATTTACTTGTGTTATAACCAGTATATCAACATAACCGCTATAAAGAGAATAATACGAGGGAAAACTGGCTGTCTATGCTTCTTACTTGATTCTGTGTCTCAATGTCGAAGCATAACGTTGTTGAAAACACAATAAACTTAGTGAAAGTGTGGTGGTAATAGTGTAGAGTACTGCCACGAATAAAAATATACACCTGTGGCATTTTGGCACACACTTATCTAACCTCTACCACCTCAGAAGTGCTTGAATGTGAATGTAAACATTTACGAGCTGTTGCTTTAATGATTAATTGGCAGATGAATTTCCTTAAAGCCTCTGATGATTCATAAATCACAGCATTGGTATTTCTAGCTATTTATAGCGGATGTTCAATAATGCGGTGTAAAATGCATTTAACATTGGATTGTCTCTGTTGGGATTGTTATTTTCAAACAGGATTTAAATTGCAATAACTTTCACATTGAATTTTGGTGCGAGGAAGACCCATTCTAGATGTTAATTTTAGATTCAGTATCTTAATTTGAGGAGTAATTAAATCGGGTTTGGTATTTAGATATTAAATGTATCATTACTCAGTGCCACAATTTCTATGTCAAAATCTTAATAACATTTGAGTCTGCATATTCCGCTTTCAAAAACGTGTCACACGTTTTGAATGTACATCCATTTATATTAATTTCATACGTAATATATACTATGTAAATGAGGATGAGATTGGAAAGTCTCATATGTAAATAATTTCATAATTGAAACTATTTGAATTAGGGATTACTTTATAATCGTATATTTAAAGTTACAAACGTACATATATTTTCAGTAAAGCTCAAACCACGTCCAACTTTCAAATTAAAAACAATATCCACAAAAATTGCATAAAGAGCTTGTTGGTTAAGTAATTTTCGAGTAAAATTTAATTTTTATTCGATGAGACGCAACTCCTTAGCACCAGACTCTGGCTTACTTTTGACTATATTCGTGTTTATACAATATACGAAAATATAGGTTTCGTTGTTCCAGCCCGATTACCGTCTGAGAGGCGATTGACTTCTGATTTATAAATCCTACATTTTTGTAGTTGTAAAAATAGGCAATATGTTTCAGTATTATGTTGTCCCATCTTATACAGCCATTAAAAATGCGCACTGCCCAGGCTAACTCGAATCGTTGGAGGAAAAAATGCATCTATAGCTACTAAGTAATAACAACAGCGCCAGTTTCCATCAGTGACAACGATAAACCCAGTATAAGTAAATCCGGAAGGTATTTATGCGGCCAGAGTGCCGTAAAGTGATACATTACGCCAACAAATATAGGGTATAAATTGACCAGTTCAGCCTGCTCGTACATAAAAGTAATAAACAGCCGCAGACAAAGGTCCGCGAAGATACGAATACAAATTTTCACACAATTTGCAGGTGTCAATAGGCCAAATAAAGGTATAAAAAAAAGTAGATTCAGGTATGAATTTAATTAGAAATAGCCAAACAGATATTCGCGAAGATTGCGTTCACATAGATCTAGATTCGCTAAATAGAAAACAACCCGGAACTTCATGTTAAAGTAAATGCATGTTATAAAAACAAGAGAAGACACAAATGTATGAACTATTAATAATAAATTAAAGAAGTCTCCTCAGTCACTTCAAAGAGATAGGTCCTTAAACACAATTGACTAACGCGACTCTTATCACGAAGACCTTTGCACAACAAAGGACAGTGTAATACCCAACATCAAGCTTCGTCAAAAAATAACCAAATGTCTTCACCCAACAACATGGACGTAATGATCAAATTAGTCCCGTATGCTACCTTAAAAAACAATCCTGCAAGTCAAATAAATTCCAAACTAATAGCAGATTGCAAGGGAAATTGACTATAAATAATGAATTCCAAATTTAGCGCTTGAAAATAATAAAAAACTTCCATGACACATTGCTGAAATACGGTTATTTGAAATCAATCTGGCTCGCGGGTATCTTCTCTACTTTTTATTCGGCTCGTGGTTTGGATGTAACCCGTGTGGTTAGAGAGCTTGTCGCGGGAGTAAAGCGATGCCATGCTTAAAAAAAGCAAAACCCTGGTAAAACAAAAACTTGACTTTGTGTTATCTCAGAGCTTAGACCGAACAACGGCTCTCTGGCCATAAATGAAAAAGACAGTATTTCGGACGCAGCAATCCTGTTGCACAGCGGAAAACCGGCAGTGTCTGTTTTATCAATTGCAAAGCTGGCGATCCTTCAAAAATATTCCGGAAGCAAAGTATTCTTCATTTACTTTCATTACCATGTTGCCTTAATAGACTTCGTTTTTCTTTCCCGGTAAAAGTTATTCCTAAGTACGGAACTGCTTCATTCCTGATCTAAATCTTGACTTTAAATTACTTTTTACGTTAATTTAATGTATTTAAGTGTATTCTACGTAATATTTATTTAATTACTTCTTTTACTACTTCGATTTACTATAGATTTCTAATTAGTTGGATTCTGTAACTTTATTGACGTTCTGTAATGTGTAATGGTACTTTTATCTAACTCTATACTCTACTTTACTACCTTTGTTTGCTAGTTAACCCACTCGTAGAAGCACAAGACCCGCTCTCATCTCAGTATGGATAAGAGCTTTGTCAATATAGCTCGTTTCGGCCTACCTGTTACCACATATAATTCTGTAATCATACATGAAGATCCTGCTAGGAATGAAAACATATACTGGAAAAGACCATACATGCATGACAATACAAAAAAGGATACACAATATAGAAATGTTTTATACGCTATCAACAGTAGCTAAGAAATGCCCACTATTAAGTTCGCGGTGGATCTACCTGCTTACATACATCTTAAATTGGAGTGTGAACGAAGCGTACTCTCGCTCACAAATTCACTTAATACGGCTCTGCCTTCTGTAGTTTGAAATCAGGCCGACGAGATGTGTCAGCAGGGTGATGGCGATGCTTCGTACTGACGCGTGCCAAAGATGATGTAGCTTGGTGTAATTTAATAGTTACGCTTCTAGTTTTTCCAGTTTCCTGGATCGTAGTAGTTGTCTATAATAACCAACCTTGCGTTATAGTTGCTCCAAATGGTCTCGCACATTGACAAGATCAGCTGGCTTTCTTGAAGTTAGAATAGCGGCTTCCAGCGAAGAAGAATTGTCGGTACCTCGGTGTTGATTCAAAAATAGTTATCTGCTCTCCAGGCTGTATTTCGGCTCAAGAATAACGAGGCGTCAACATATTTACTCTCAATCGCACTTTAATGTTTCCCATGGAGTGTATCTTGTTTGGACGAAACACACTAGCCGTCTACGAGTGAGCTACTGACAACTTGCTTATTCTATTAATAGTCGCAACGACGGAATCAGATGGTTTTCCCCGCACAACCTGTCGTGCGAAACACTTGTTCCACGTTTTAAATGCATAATAGGTTTTAACCTAAATATTACAATGTAAGGGATACAGTTTGGTTTAAATCTAGCCCGGTTGTAGGTAGATAGCGTTTCGAATCGATATCTATTTAGAATGTAGTAGGTTTGCTTTATCCGTTAAATAGAAGAGTGACGGTAGTTCTCGAAAGATTCTTTCATTTCACATTCTTCGAATATCTACATTCTACGACTTGGCTGGAACAATTATAGCAAGCCAGCCTAATTGCGCTTCTTAAGTATACAACATTCGTTGCTTGGTGCGGTTCACGCAAACATTGCAAAATCAAAATTTAACTGTTGATGTTGTTAGGGTACCTATATAAAAATTGTTTTAATGATGTATTATGTATTTTAAGCTGCATTAGAAAAGTGAGTTGATAGTTATGATTCTGTTCTGGTGTATTAAACAACTTCATTTCAATGTAATACATATTATAAGTATAATCATGCCGTTTACACATTTTCTATTATCAAGCTGTAAGTACCAATACCGTAATGTATGTAACTTACCTCCTTATTTCACTTTCAGGTCTTCCTTCTCCTAATAGAAGAGACACTTAAATAGTAAGTAGCTACCTAATTATGATCATCTAGATTTATTTGTACATAATGCATGAGAAATCGTGCGCAGACTGCTAGAATGTACGCTGTCAATTAATAACACGAAAGCAATTCGTAATCGTCTATCAATGTTTCATTAGAGCTGACAGCTTATAAAAGTGTACAACTATAATTAGACGATTTTAGTCCGACCGAAGTAAGATTAGTAGATGCCAAAAGGCCTTCTTTACTGTGCAAGCATAATTTTTAAGTTACCGATATGTTGAAATACTTCTCATATAAGGATGCATTCTAAATAGTTAGTTTTTGTCAAAATAGCTATTAATTTCATCAGGGTAAAGGCATATTTGAGTGTTATAGATTGTTCTGTAGCCAACCTCATGGGAATATTAAAATAAACCCCCAAAAGGTTGTATATTTACAAATGAAAAAAAAAACAGAAAAAGTCGGAGGTATTTATCCATAGTTACAGCAGAACAAAGTTTAATGATGGGTAACTATTCCCTTATTTTCGTTTCCTTCTAATCTTATGCCTTTTACATTGCTCCCTGTAAAGCCCCACCACTCGTTGCCAATGTTTGCTCTTTCTTGCCTGCGTTCCTTTTCAGCTTACCCCTTTACTATTAAAATTCCTGTATATACTACATATGATCTAATGGTACTTTGTCCCGTGCCCTATACTCCACTGTACTATAAATTTGAATTGCCCTTTGTTGGCTAGTTAGCTCAGTCGTAGAAGAACAAGACCCATTCTCACCTCAGTGCAGATAGGGGAAATGTCACTATAGATAGTTCCGGCCTGCCTGTTGTAACCTATACTGTAATCATACATGCAAATTCTGTCAAAAACAGAAAACAAACAGTTTACGTGAAAATACGTATACGGTGGAAAACAACATGCATGCATGAAAATACATAAAAGAGTACAGAATGGTAATATAATATGTTATGTACGCTATCAATAATAGCTATGAAAGGTCAACGAACTTCATGTTTCATCTACATGCTTAAATATACCTTAAATTGAAGTGTGATTGTCAATTCGCAAGGCTAAGTCAGAAACAAATTGTACGAATAAGGTGTACTCTCGCGCACAGATTCCACTCGATGCGGCCTGCCTTCGGTAGCTTCAAATCAGCTTAAGCGATGTGTCAACAGGATGATGCAAGCGCTTTGTTTTGCCTCGCTGATTTAGCAACTACGCCCATTGATTTCTGTACGTAGTTGCTCATCTAAGCTATTGTACAATTTGTTGCATGAGTCCCGTTGTAGTTCCATTTGTAACATTGGAATACCGTATGTTCAGGAATGTCTCTCTCCCAGCAGTACATGCAGGTCTCAGTTTCCTTTATTTGAAATCTGTAGAAGTACGCCCCGAAGCAGCCATATCCAATGAGGAACTGAGTTAAGAAATATCCTACCTCTTCGTGAGTTCATGTCACTCATGGTGTAACTTCAGGTATTAATCCAAGCGCCGGTTACCTGACCTTGTGCCTACTACTCTTCCCAGCGTTGTATTGTTGCTTTTGTAGTCCTAGCCTTCTGCGCTGTTTTGTTTTAATGTTTGTCATATGTGGGCTCCAGTGTCAGAAGGTGAATTAAAATAGTGCCTACCACCACTTATAGGACCCTGGTGGACACCGTGCGATGTGCGCTAGCGACTCTTATTGCCATCACCTTTTCTTTTCAGCATTTTCCTGTATTTAGCTGTAGGTATCTATTTGTTCAGTACACTATTCATAATTTTCCTATTCGTTGCGCTTGGCCCTCCAACGTTTGGCATCAGTTAACTGAGCTGCGTTGCCGTTTTTCTGACTTTTCGATCTTCACAATGTGTGTGCCCATGTTCGTATTGTGTTTTATGGTCACTCATAGGTACTTTAGGTCCTTTCTGCTTGTGATTTATGTTTCAATATCTGAACATAGTGTTTTGAAGCTTCCTTCTGCCTGCTAACATAGCCGCTTCTGTTCTATGCGGCGCCAGTTTTAGCTCTTTTTTTAATACAGTTGTCGATTTTAGCGACCGCCTATTCAACGTTTTCTTCGATATCTTCCCAATTTTTTCCGCTTACTCCCAGTGTCAGATCATCTGCATATCCCACTAGTGTACCTCTCTCTAGCGCCTCCATTTCTAAAACACTGTCATAGTAAAGGTTCTGATCTAGTACGGAGCCCTGCGGCACTCCAGGTAGCTGTACCCAGTTTTGATCAAGTAGGGGGGCACTCGTCTCCAGCGCAGTTCTTTGTCTATGCCCTTTCATGGGGTCGAATTAAATGCGTTTTTTACATCTAAGGTGATGACCTACAGAATTGCGGTGCGGTTCACTCTTCTGATGCGTCGCAATTTCTTGTACGTTTTGGATGGCATTCGTGGTAGAACGCCCCCTTCAAAATCCATACTGTATATCAGACAGTCCTTCTAGATCTCTTCAATTAGGCTTTCATCTATTATATGTTCGTAGAATTTTCATATCGTGTTTAGAAGGCACAGAGGCCTGTCGTTGGTCTTTTCCCCCGGTTTACTCAGCTTTTCTAATAAGGCCAACTTACCTATCTTCCATTAGTTTAGA
This sequence comes from Agriotes lineatus, assembly GCA_940337035.1. Lineage (NCBI taxonomy): Eukaryota > Metazoa > Arthropoda > Insecta > Coleoptera > Elateridae > Agriotes > Agriotes lineatus. The sequence goes on from OW679203.1 coordinate 87,192,127, forward strand.
AATATTCTATCCGTAATGAGTGTTTTTATTACTTTTGTGAACACATTTGGGCACTATGCCGCAACCTCTTTAATTACTTTCGGCGGTATACCATCCGGCCCCGCAGCTTTCCCAGTGCCGAATCTCTCTCGTACCGAGATACTGCTCATTTCTGCTTAAATATCTAGCCTTTTCTGTGGGGATTTTCGGCCTGTTACTTCGGTTCTTTGTTATGTGGATGTGTACGTCTCTATGTCACTTGGGGTTTTATCGTCGCTTATTTGCCCCTTTTCTACTAAGTTCACCACTTCTGTACACCTACTCTGTCAATACCTTACGAACCCTGCCATGAGTTCCTGGCTCTTAGCTTTAGAGCCTCTCTATCAGCTGACGTCACAACCCCAAATGGGCGCCACTAAACCTTTTACCTTTTACTCTGCACACCATTCAAAGAATACTTACTTGAAGTGTAAGCACTGTCTTGGCGGACACAAACATTTTGGCAGAAAATTCTGTTGGCTGCTTGGCTTCAATCGCATGTAATTATTTTGTAACCTTTTTTCGCTCAAAAACGTGCGATCGTGGGCTAGGCCCGCTGGTGATTGCCGCTTAAGTTGATTTTCACCGCGAACACCGCAACAGACCGTATTCGCGCACTTTCAGCTATGAAAAATTACATTGATGAAATATAATAATTAGCAATAAAAATCATTAAACCATTTATGCGATGGAGGCCAGCTGCTCGTTTCAAGTTACTTCTCGATCAGCTTGCGGTAACATTTCAGTAATATTATAATGAAAGTTTACCTAATTTTATGAAAATTTCCAATACATTTTCAAGGGGTTTCCACCAACTTGATGTGAAAGCAACATTTTCGCAACTATTCTATATTTTTAAGAAGTTCAAAGTAAATTTAAAACAAATTATACTAATACCAGTATTTCCCCTTTTCACTTTCATTTGCTGTATAGTGACTAAGCTGTATTTTTAAAGAATTTAGGAACTTGCTTCCCTTGGTCCGGTTTTAGTTTATTTCAGGAAACAGTTTTAATAACATTTTTTTCTGGTTAGTTGCTTTTGTGACTGAACGTGTCACTACTTCTATTTACTTTTCTATAATAATGCTTTTGTTGGGTACTACCGCTAAACTAGATCAAGTTTCAGCGCACACTTCCAAATAATCCTCGGCAAAAACAGCAATGGGTCATGAACACATCAAGAGCGTTCAATGCATGCCAAATTCGGTCGTCGAATTAAATTACTTGCTCAATTAACTCCTGCTAGTTACTAATGGGCCTTAATTACCCAAGCTCAACACTTTCCTTTGCGAATGCAAATACCAGATGAGTCACCGCATTAATTGCCAGGACTTTCGACAATATCTGATATTTCGATTGGTGTGGGAGTCACTTTCTAGCCGAATTATGAGGCTGATCGAGTCGAAACTTCTCAACCCGGAGGTTATGGTTTTTCTTTCGCAACAGCGTCGTGCTCCAGATGAGTTTACGCACTGTCTGCCAGTAATTGAGACATATTCATCTGCAGATATGATATTGCACAATTTTTCTCTTGCAATCTACAATTATGCACCCGAGAGGCCGCAGCGCGGGCGTGAGAAGTGAACGTCTTCTCATTGATCGGTGTCATATTAGCAGTCGATTAATATTGTCGAAAGTAAGCTGCAAGCAGCTCTTGAGGAGGAAGCGGATGGCAATTACCAGCGACCCTGGTTTTTGACATTTGCAGTGAGGTTAGTAAACTAAAAATGAGCTACGAAAGTGAGTTTAAAATTTCCATTCTCTTCTCCGTGTGAATTATGGCATGAAATTGGATTTGGATCTGATAGGAAGCCGTTGGCGTTGGATGCAACAGGCAGGAAGTCTGCAAATTGAAACAATAGCTTTAAGGACTGGAACTTTTGTCTTGGTCTTGGCAGTTGTACACATTCACATAGTGCTTCAGCATCCATATTTTATGTCTCTACCACATTTAAAAAAATATAGGAGGTATGGCAAGTTGGGGACAGCATCCTTTTTAGAATTTTTAGTTAAGGAAATGCCACACTTGCGTAAAAATTTTTTTTTCATAATATAGCACATAAAACTAATACCAGAAATCTTAATTCAGAGTGAGATTCGATTTACAGAGATTTCAATGTTCTTTATCAGCCACTATATTTTCTGTTCCTCATCATAATATCGGTGGGTAAGCTTGACGAAGCAGAAAGGTCTTAAACAAGTAGCTGTAAAGCCTGTGAAAACGGGGATATTTAGAATGCATACGATAACTGTGGAAGTGAGGTTCTGACCAGTTTAATAGCAATTTCTACAATAGAAAGAATTTAATTAATCCTTGGATGAATGCAGTCAATTTGTAACAAGGCGCCGTAGCTGTCGTAAAACATCTAGCGAACAACGGATTGATAGTCAAAGTTAAAAGAACCCAGATCCAAATCCGTCTGAAAAGCAATATTAAGAAGCTAACGAGCTATATCTAAATCCAAACAAGAAATATTTACCTGAAAAATTAAGACAACACAATAAAAGAATACCGTTTGTTTAAGGTTAATAAATAATTATATTAGCTTCACTGTAAACATTTACAATTGTCATTTATTAAATCTACTTTACCAGCAAAATTAGATAGAAGAAAGAACATTTCAAAATTAATTTATTAAGCCATGATTAAATGCATGATCGGGTCCGTATAAGAGTTTTCATGTCTAATTTCGTCGATGAAGCAAGCATAAATAAAGGGAGCAGTTTATATAGTACAGAACCGTTATTATTTATAGTTGAAAAATTATGTAATTTGACATTTAACAGAAATGATATAGCTAATCGGGGAAGACATTTTAATACTAAACATTTTTTTATATCAAATCAAATTTATTGAATTAATATGTTCGAAAGCCATGACACAAATAAGTAAAATTTAAATTCAACTATCCTGATAATTAAATCACTATCAACATATAGTAAAAGGTATGTGACTAAGAACGAAATGCATAAAGGCATGAGGATCTAACCAAGCAGAATTGAAAAATCAATCATAGATTACATATTAGTATAATTGGAGAACTATCAAAGATGTGCTCTTACTTGTTGACAGTTACAGTTACAGGAAAGAAATTAATTTCTAAACAGTATGGGTATATAGAATAAAAGATAAAGAATTTGCTACAAAATATATGGAAGAATTAAAAAATAATTGAAGCAAATGTAGAAAACTAAATAACCACAGATACAAATGAACTATGGAATGTTTAACAAAACCGTTGTAGATCTAGCAAAAAGTGTAAAGGGTCATATCCGCCCCGTTTGTTTAATCCCAATTCATCTAATTCCATATCTATCTAATATCCAATTTGTCGACCCTCCTTTTTTCTAACTACAATTCGTACAATACATAAAATTCGAGAAGTAAAAGAAAACAATAAATATTACACACTGGCTGTTATGGTCAATTATTTATTATTCTTTAGACAAAAGTAATATTTATTTATGTAAATGTAAATATAATAACTATTAATAATACATTAAATTCACTTGTGACTTGATAGAGTTTGTGAATAATCTCTATGAGAATAGACAAATAAAAAAATCGATTTGCAAGAAACTAACAATGAGTAGTTTTTGTGAATCTCTGAAACTAACCAGAGGAAAAACATGGTTATAATTGACGAGTACCCCATGCGTTTTAGATTAAGAAAAAGAGGCTGCTGATCTAGTTGAAGCAAATACTGATAGAGACCTTGAAAGTTGGAAACCAACTAAAAACGAATGCAAGTATTCTCACAAATATTTAGTAATGTAGGTACTTTCTAATATGAGTTTCAACGAGAGTACTAATCTGCTTTCGCACGTTCATTAAAATAAAAATTTGCTAAGCCCGAATAAAGAGCAAGAACAAGAAACCATTCAAGATATCATTCTATTCCAAATAGACAAACTATCAAAAAGTGTTGAAAGTTTTCTTTTGAAAGTAGAATGCACTGAATTTTAGTATGTGAATATTATTCCCAATGTATTATATATAATATAGTGAAGTCACTAACTGTATACAGATTTTGCATTAATGGATTTGAACTCAAATGCAATGTATTTACCATTTGTATATGTGATAATGAGTGTGATACCAATGGTAACTGTCTGTTGCTCGCTGTACAAGAGTAGCCTCGGACCTTTACGGCACCACTCTGCATACACGTGACGAATTAATGCAAATTTAACCGTCCGTTCGGCATCAAGTGCCTCCGGCTAAAGAGCGCCGTTCAGACTGCACGTGGGTCAAGCTAGTTGTTGCCTTGTGGGAAGAGAAAACCTTCGCTGCACAAAATAAAGAAGCGCTACTTAATACAGGTTTGATAGGAATGCAAATACGTCCAGAAAAATGCCTTTATGATAGGTAGCAAATATTAGGTTTGTTGGCCGCGGATTAATTCACGCAATTAGATCAAAACTTATATCCGGCACTCTAATTACGCCCTCTTGGGTATAAAAATACGCAACATTCAGATAGCTACGACTTGAGGTGTCTAAAATAATTCTTGCTGCTTCCTGGAAAAACTTAGAGCTAGGTTTATCAAGGAGTAGTAAATTAACCCCACCCATCGCATAACTCAGCAAGGCCAATTCAACGCAACGACTGCAGATAACGAGCTCTGGAAGTTTAAATAACCTCGACATCGTAAGCAATATTCAGTCAATCTCTGTGCAATTCTGAAAATTTGGTAAAACCTAACCGATTTTGAACAATAATTGATTCACTATGTCTGCATTACATATACATTTGAACAAAGTTAGAAATACGCCGCAGTAATCGTACATGCAAGTCTGACATATTTCTGTACATGTAACTCTGGCTGCTTGTTGAATACGCAGCTCACCGCATTTCGCGTTGTAACCTGATACACACGCTGTGGGATCTCACTTAACGTCACGATTCGAAGCAATGACTTTAGGACGCGCTCAAAAACATATCTTGGTTTGAGAGGCAATCTGATGCGATGTTATGCAAACCTCGATTTTTGCAATTCCCAAAAGGTGACAGTCACCTACCTTTAATAAGTGCGTGTGTGTATGCAATACAGCTACTGGGTGAATATCGATATATTATATATGTTACAAATAGACTCAAGTGTTGTTGGATCAAGTTTTGTTTGACTGTGTAAGCAGTGCTGATTTTGACTCTATTTTCAATTAGATAATTCTCACCATTGTAACCGGTATTACAATTTTCTTTTCATTTTTGAACGCTTCCGTTCTCTTCAAACTGTTAAAAACTTACTTGAGATCTATTAATAGTATTTGTAATTCAATATCTTGTTCATATTACTTTAATAAAAGTCAGGTTCCATGATATGATAATGAAGTTAGATGCAAAGCTAATAAACGCGATCAATCTTATAAACTGTTTAAGAACGCAAGGGTCGATGACAATGAGTGTTTGTGGAATAAATATACAAAAAGCAAAAATGACACTGTACATTTGCTCAACATTAAGAAAACTAAGTACTATGAAACAAAAATAGATAATGTAAGAAATGATCCTGCACGTATGTGGAAAACTATTGTAACGATCCTGGGGCTAGGCCGTCGCCCCAGAAATATGACTCAGCGTCCCGTGCGACAGCATTGCAGAACGACCTTGGAGCCAGCTGCATGAGACGGCGTGAGTCAGACTTCCAGAACATTCCAGAAACGACCTTGAGCGTGACACGTCAGAGTTGCCAGAAGGTCGAGCGAACTCGAGACGTTTTCCAGAAAGAACTATCTGGAAATATAAATAACCGCCCGCAGGAATAGCGGGCAGTTCTAATCCAGTTCTCATCAGTTCGAATTCGGCAGCGAAGCGCGTAGAGCTCCCATATAAACGAACCATGTGTATATAACCCTAGTGAAATAAATAACAGATAAATAACCATATACAACGTTAGTGTTTAAGTCGTAAATAGCCAAATAAATAATTGATGTTTAATCCAGCGCATATAAATAAATAAATGTATCGTTGTTAGAAATAGTGCCTGTAGTTCGTTAGTTTAAGTAATTTATGTTCTGCCTTGTTAATTCGTGTGTTTGTAAATAATAATCATTAATAGTTGTAAATAACTGTTTAATACAAGAAGCGTCGTATAATTTTTAAATAGCCCGAACATGAAAACGTAACACTATTAAAGAATTAATTAGAGCGGACTGTGATAACATTATTTTGAATAACAGTATTGAATTTAATGTAAATGATTGTAAAATATCAATTGTAAGTATTGAAGAAAAGACTGAATGCTTTAATAGTTATTTCATTAGTAGCGTAGAGGAATTAGTTGCATCTATGCAAACATTTTTATCAGTTGATACTATCACGGCAAAAAATTACAATTGCGCTATGTTATCATTTCAGCCACTGGAAATGAGTGAGTTACATTTAGTTATTAAATCAATAAATAATAAGAGTAGTTGCATAGATGTAATTAATCATAAAGTACTTAAGAGCATGTATGAAGTCATTGGTCATGTTTTATTACATTTAATAAATTTATCAATTACAACTGGACAAATACCTCGAAATATAAAAATAAGTACGATTAAACCTGTTCCAAAAATTAAAAATACTAACTTAGCAAACAACTTCAGACCCATTAATTCATTACAATGTATTTAAAAAGTCTTAGAAAGATACAGAAATATTTTGATGAATGAGCAACCAGTCAGGTTTCTGCGCAAAACAGTCTTGGGAAACTGCAATACAGTTTACGATTTCAAAGATGAAAGAAATGTGGGACGAAAACAAATATATTATAGCAGTATTTCTAGACTTAAAAAAGGCATTCGAAACTGTGAATAGGGAACTATTATTGGAAAAGTTAAAATATTACGGAATTGGCGGAAATGTCTTACTATGGTTTAAAAATTACTTAGAAAACAGAGGACAAGAAGTTAAAATTGGAGAATTTCATTCAATGATAAAGAATATTAATTTTGGCGTCCCGCAGGGAAGTATATTAGGTCCATTGTTATATTTAATTTATATAAATGATATCGATCTTCATTATGATTCTGATTTAATTAACCTGTTTGCAGACGACACCCTATTAGTAACGGCTCATTTAGATCTTAACTTGGCGGTTGAATTAATGAATGTTGAATTCAATAAAATTGCAACGTACTTAAATAACAACAACCAACTTAAGTTAAATACACAAAAGCTGTCGGCATGATAATAACCAGTCACTTAAAATATAAAAATATACAACGGGATAAAACTAACCTGTACACACAAAACGAAAAAATAAAACTTTGTAATGAGTAAAAATACTTACCTGGGTGTAATTATTTATCTTTCAATAATCATTTTGAATATACCTATTCATAAAAAAATAAGTAAGAAATTACACTTTTTTACGAGAATATCTAATTGCCTAACACTACAAACCAAAATAAATATTTACAATGCAATCATTAAACCGCACTTTGATTACTGTGCTACGGTCAATCATTTAATGAATAAAACTAAATTAAGGGACTTGCAAAAATTGCAAAATAGAGAAATGCCAGTGATTTTACGTTGTAGTAGGTACACTTCCGTTAGCTGTATGTTGAAATCATGAAATTGGATGTCTGTAGAAAATAGAACATTTTACTTATTTATGATTGTTGTGTATAAGATTGTAAATAATTGACTCCCTGACTATTGCCAACTATTCGTTAAATGTAATCATGAAATTCATAGCTATCAAACGAGAAGCAAAAATGATTTGCATGTAAAAATGATATCAACTACAAGAAACAGTAACACAGTTATAAATAAAGGCTTTATTTTATTTAATTCATTCAGTAGAGATATAAAAAGTTCTGCAAATATAAATATATATAAAGGAAAATTAAGGCGAATGTTTCAAGACGGGGATTAAAATTGAAATACGTTTTGGGCCATTTGGGATGGAAAATATATTGTTAATTTGCCCCTTTAATTACGTTAACTATATTATTATAATTATTTTATAGATTATTGTTATTTTGCCACATAGAAATGGGCTGTTGTTTTTGTTTATGAAACATGTGATTTTATTTTCAATGTAACTGCTGTGCTGTATTGTTATTACTATTGAGATAAATAAAGTATTATTATATTATTATGTATTACTTCTCTATCGTTTGCTTCAAATTATGTATGGATTTACTTTGATAGTCTTCTATTTTCATTTCAGTGGTACATATTTTTTGAAATTGTAGTAGTCAGTATCTTGTACACGAAGTTTTCACATATTATTGGGCCCTCCTTCAACGTTGATATAATTCCCCATCTATCCACTCTTTAAGCATTTTACTCTTTCATACTTGGGCGATCAATACATGCGTTATTTTATTAGTTTCTTTAATAGTCTTTTTCATCTATAAAGTTTCAAAGTGCAACAAATACGCTTACAAAAAACATTTGAAATGTTTTTAGTTATACTGCTGTTGACGTATTTACTATTAAAGAAGGAATAACAGTCGTACAGTGAGAACAACTATATTTCGGTAGTTAAAACATCTATGACCTATAGAACATATCAACTGGGTCCTATTGACCCCACCATAATAGGATTACTTTATTAATTGTATTTTTTTAATCAGAAGTAGAAAAGTAAAAAAAACCGTACAGTACACTAATCGCTTATGAAAAAAAAACCACTTTGGCCTGGTCCAAATCTTTGAGAACAACTGGCTAACACCAAAACCTTTATTAGGTAACATTAGAGTACATTAACCGATTTCTTCTTACATTTCCTTCCAGGCTTGGAACTGGCATGTAATGCACAAATTGCGATTGAAATACCCAAACAACTCTTTTTTCTTCTGAATTTTATTCAAATTCGGTCTTATCGCGACTAACTGCGCGAAATTATGTTTCCAGAAATTCATTCCAGTGGCCATCAATCAGTGTCAGCAATTAATTGTTTAAATTCTTTATAGGACTGTTAGAGCTTATTATGCAAAGGAGTTCCATTTGTTTCACTTGCTCCAATTGTTCCTCTCATTACCCTTAAATTTAATGAATATACTTACGAACCAACTTGTATAATCATAAACATTGGTAATTCTATATTTTAATTTTAAAAAAGCAATTTCATTGATTTATTCCTTGCCATGATTCTCTGAGCGGCAGGTTTAAAAATACCCGAAAATAACAAAACACATTTAAAGCAAATACTGGAATAAATTTACGCTCCGAGCAATTTGCAGTGATGTAACTGTAGTCTGCACAGAGTTGAATTGTCAATTTTCTGTCTAGACAAGTAAGCAACGATTTTATAAGTTTTTTAGATTTTGGCCGTAGCCGGGGGGGGGGGGGGCTTCAGCCTCTCAAGCCCTTCCACTGCCTTGTGTGTATAATTATTATGCTTGTGGTCTTATTACTTTTTGTCAGCCTTCAGAGAAGGTTGATATCAATTGCATCCCAACGTCAAATGGTTACACACACTAGGAAACGTAGCATTCTAACCGTTGCATAATATTTAAATAAAATACATACTTATAGTTTATGGGGGCATGTTTTTTATGGTCTTAAATTTCCTCGACTCGAGCAACTTCACATACTGATTGTTCAACAATTCTCCAGAACATGATTAACTAGTTTACTCTGCATTCAACACGCTAGCATCTGTAGTCCAATTTCACAATTCAACAAACGCTTTTTAAAGCGATATGCAGACAAGGAATACCAGCCGGAACAGATCCATTAATTATTATTAGCGATCGCAATCGCCGCACGAATTCCAGGCAGTCCATTAATCCAATTTGTCTTCATTTCGCCAACCGTGTCCACTTCTGCCACAAATCGTTCGCCAGATTTAGTGCAATGGATTAGCAGCGCCTGAAAAAAGGAGATTCACCTCGACACGGTGCTTGTGAAAGCAGATGAGTTCACTTTTAACGACCTTTGCCGCGATCCGCCGGCGATAAATCCTTCGGTCGTGCTGTGGATCTATCGTGGATTATGTCAGCCAGGATTACGCTAAGTGCATGACTTCGGCTCGGAGGATTTCATCAGGTGCTCTGTTTGCTAAAAGGGGTGCAAACTCCAGGAAGTGACGGTGAAATGCAAATCAGTTCTTTTAAATTTTACAGAAGAACGTTTACTTGATCTGAAAATAGGTTTATTATTTTCTTTTTAACATGTCAGCAAGATTGCTAGATTTTTATTATTTGATGTCAGGATTACTTAGTTACAAACAGATGCTTGCTGAAGAGAATTGTGAATGATATACCGCGAATTTCGGAAAATCTTTATTGCGGTAGACTTTAAATTTCGTACAACTTACTGCTCATTAACCCTTCGGAGGTACGGTGAATTTTCGTCACACCAGTGGTATTGTGAGGTATGAACGTGGAAAGGGATATTATTAGAAAAAAATGCATGTATTTACATTTTACCTGAAAATTAATTCAAAGTGGTTTATAGAATATAGAGACAGTAACTGAAGACTGATTTTTTTATTGTTTAGCTTCAATGTGCCCTATCTCTGAACACGAAGCAGTTCTCATAATCTACCTTTCGGATTTTTAAATTGTTATTACCTCTAAAGTAAATAGTATGATGATTGGTTTCGACCTTTATTGAAACATGAAAACAGACAAAATTAAGCCTTATTTACAAAAAATAAAAAATAAATATAAACTGGAAAATTATTCACAAAATGTCTAACAAAAATGTTTTTGAATAACTAAGAATAATAATCTTCAAAAATTATGAAGAAAACTTATCCTGATGACTAACAAAGTACTCAAAAATCGTAAAACAAAGCATGAGTACGGTGGGGTATGGCTATAGTTCGTTGTTTTACAGGAGGGGTATAGCATATACGCATCTATTCTAATCTATATTATGATAACCACAACGCCCTTACTCCTACTGATCCTGTTACGTATTTACTTAGAGAAAGGGTCCATTCGAAGGTGCATGGAGTCTATAGCCAAGGTAGATATTATAGGCGGATGCTCCAATATGTTACTGTGAAATGCATTGAGTAATATTATACCCAATAACCGTACCTCCGCCGGGTTAACTGAAGATTTACTGTAACCTCTCTGAAAAGTTGGTATACACTTTTTGATTATTTATTGTACACCAAGAAGACTGGAAATATCACTAAAAATTTACCCAATGTCACTAAAACTGGGTAGCTGGGTACTGCACACTTGTTAAGATGTTGCTGTATGCATTGCAAAATTTGCTGAAAACTTCTTCAAAGTCTATTGGAATTGTGCTGAAAATTAGAAAACTTAATAGTGAGTTTTGCTCGATAATTATTGTGAAGGTACTGGGAATTTACAAAAAAATTGCTAAAAATGTGCTGAAAAACGTTATTAAAAAAATACTACTGCAAATTTGGTACAAATAGTCTGAAAACTTCCTGAAAATACACTACAAGATTGCGAAGTTTATTTACTGTATGCTTTCTAAAAACATCTGTCATATTTTTCAGTCTACCGCAATCTATCTCAAAATTAGCTGAATATTTACTGAAAACGTATAGACATCTAGCTAATAATTTACCGAAATTTTATTGAACAGTTTTCTGGAAACTAGGTAAGGGATATTAAACTAGCAAAAAAGTGGTGCAATTTTTAAACGTATAATCTTGGCAAAACTTGCTGGAACCTTCCTAGAAATTTCACGCACTGCTTCTGAATATCTACTACACACTGTTGAAATATATTGATAAAACTTCTTCAAGGTCTACTGGAATTTTGGTGAAAATTGACTGAATATTCACGCACACTTATCGGAAAATTGCAAAAATAGCCATTTGCATTTATAATAAAATCAGAATATTTGCTGAATATTTTATTAAAACTGCATAAGAACATTAATGTTTTGCGAAGTTCAATAAAAATATTCTGCAAATTTGGTGAAAATATACTGAAAACTTCCTGAAATTTTACCAACAATTAATACAAATTTCCGACTTTCGTTTACCGTACACTTTCTAAAATGACTTTGTGACATTCTTCGAAGTCTATTGGAATCTTATTCAAAATTATTTAAAGATTTACTGGAAACCTATTAGCATGTAGCTAATAATCTACTGCAGTTTATTAAACAATTTTCTGCACACCGGTACCAGATTTTTGTTATGATTTTAAAATAGTTGATGTAACCTTTGCAAAGGTAACTGCAAAATTTATAAAAACTTGCTCATAACTTACTGGAACCTTCCTGAAAATTTCAAGCACATTTTCTAAAGATTTACTGCACACTTACTGAAGCCCTTAGGAAAAGCTTGCAATTGTTTATTTAAATATATTGAAAACATGCAACAAAGTTACCGAAAATATTCAGCAAACTTCTAAAGATTTACTGAAAATCTCGTATACTGTATACTTCATAAAAAATTGCTGCAAACTTTTTCAAAATTGAATAGGTACTCACTGCAATCGAAAAAATGGTGATTTCTATTGATTAAATAATTACAGCATACTTAGTCAAGACTTACCGTAAACTAACGACGCACGGTAAGCTCTTTGAAGAAATGCTACAAATAATTTCCTACACGTTACTTATATACTTGATTCAAACTTATTCGTAAATTTTCCAAAAAGCATTTTAGATATATACTTAGTTAGCATTTACAGAAAAGTTTCAAAAAATGATTACAGAATTTTTTTAAAAATGTGACGGTTTTCCTAAGAACATACTGAAACCTTACTAGAAATATCTGCACTCTTCCTGAAAAAATTCTAGACACATTCTAAACTTTTCGGAAATGTTTGTTATTGTCTTTGAAATATGCTGTGAGCATACTGCAAATTTGCCGAAAATATGCACGAACATCCTAAAACTTTACTGAAAATGTATTACAAGTTTGATAAAATCATTTACTATATTCTTACTAAAACTATTATGTGAACTGCTTCAAAGGCTACTAGAATTTTGGTGAAAATTGCTTGAATATCTACTACATACTTAACGGAAAATCGCTAAAATGCTGATACACGATTATTAAATAATTACAGCACACTAATTTGTTAAACACTGGCTGGAAATTAAAAATTCACTGTAAGTTCTTGCAGCAAATAATTTGCTCCAAATGTGTGGAAAATTTGTGTTCAAAATTATTTCAAATTTTGCTGGGGAACTTATCAGTAATATTTGTATACATACTGAGTATTTACAGAACACTGTAATTTGCTACAACATTTTTAAATATTTGCTGAAAATATATTGAAACTTTACGAAAAGTTATTGCACTCTTTCTGAAGATTTACTGCTTACTAAACTCTTCGGGAGAGCTTGTAATTTTCTTTTGGAAATATACTGCACTGGCTACCCTATTTAAATTGTGCCTTTTAATATGTAAACTTTAAAATATTGATATGACAGCGCCTGAAACTCTTACAGGGTTGGGTTCGGTTATCTAGTTACTTTGTTCTGAAAAAATAATTTTAAAATATTTTAAACTGTTCATTGAAGTCGAACGTCACTTCTAATGTCAACCAAATGTCAACAACGATTTTCAAATTTCAATTAAAAATGCCCAATCCTTACAATGGTACATTATAACATTAAATAACACAGTAAGTTATTGTTTCTTAATTAATTTCATCTTTTAAAATGTCTTTATTTGCTTTCTAGCTGGTATCACCCATCTTGTATATCTTATTTCCATAATGTTCAAATCTGCAATCTATCCTTTAGCCGCAATCGACCCCTCTAAGCAGCTTCCTGCAATGCAGCTCTCACGAACAGACCACCAGTCCTAAGCTTCGTACAACACTACGAAACCTAAAAGCCTTGACAGCAACCAGCTAACAGAGCAATCCCAGATATCCTCCTGTCTCTGCTACTACCTTCCGAAATGAGTCGGTTAACATAGCACCACCAACTATTCCAAATGATCTCTAAAGCAAGCGCTTGATTCTTTATATCTAGCGCCACAAATTATTACGCTAGCGCCATTGCAGTTTCGAATATTTTTACTGGTCTTTTCGGGAGGTGCTAAGTTAACGGTAGCACCACCAATTAACGATAGGCTTCTGAAAATCTAGCGCTAGATTCTCTATACCTAGCCAAACATAATCGTATACAGGATCTTCATGCAACCTATTCGGCTTTATACGATTATGTTTGGCAACACGAAATGTTGATAAAATTGGAATGTCTGAAGGTTTTTTTTCACCTACTTTCATAAAATCATTTGGCATGCAGTTTTTCACCATACTTGCGGAATAATTTTCATTAGTCAATTTTCTTACTAAATTTTTGCGATAGTCACCCTGCAGCCATCTTTTCCATTTTCCGGTATGTTCCTGGTTGAAATTTCCGTCAATTTCAAAATAGATATAACAATCTTTACTCTGTGTTGGGCGTTCTAGTAAGCTACCATCTAAACTCGATTTACATATTTTGCAGGCAGCCCAGAATGTGGCATATAGTGCGCCACAAGGTGTTATTTTTAAAGTTTTAAAACTGAAGACACACTGTAACGTTGTTAAAGACATAATTTTCAGATTGATAATATTGGTCCAATTTCTTTGGCTCCATGTGACTACTTGTTTTCATTGTGATTTATGTGCAGAGTTCCTGATGCTTGTATCTGCTCTCTTAAATTCTTCAATATGTTCACCCAATAATTCACATTCTTCAAAGTCGAAGCAACACTTAAGTTCCTTCAGGGTCTCACTTTCCTCAGTTTGTACATTTTCATCTTCGATTAAGGAAGGAGCTATGGAAGATTCAACTTCTTCCTCTTCTGTAAATTTCGAACGACGCTGACGATTAATTTCCAAAATATCCCACAAGTCATAGTAGTTTTTTGTTAACGCTGTATATAGAGCTCCTTCTGTTATGTTAACACCACTCTCCGTTATTTCTTGGGCAATTTGTGACCATAAGTTATTAGACTTTTCAACAAACGTTTCTGTCCCAGCAATATATAGCGCACTAATTGAACGTTTTTGGATTGTGCTAATTATAATTGAAATGGGGAAAGCGCTAGGTGTCAAATTTGTGGCGCCTGATAGCGATAGGTGTAGAGAATCTAGCGCTAGGTTTTCAGATGCCTATAGCTAATTGGTGGTGCTGATTATCTCATCAATTTTATGCCTTACAATTCAAATGAGGATAGCGCTAAGAGTAAAATTTGTGGCGCCAGATTGCGCTTGGTTTGAAGAGTCTAATGCTAGGTTTTCAAAAGCCTGGCGTTAATTGGTGCTGCTGATTATGTGATCATTTTATGCCGTAGAATTCAAATGGGGAAAGCGCTAGGTGTTAAATTTGTGGCGCCAGATTGCGCTAGGTTTGAAGAGTATAGTGCTAGGTTTTCAAAAGCCTGGCGTTAATTGGTGGTGCTGATTATGTCATCATTTTATGCCGTACAATTCAAATGGGGAAAGCGCTAGGTGTTAAATTTGTGGCGCCAGATTGCGCTACGTGTAGAGAATCTAGCTATAGGTTTTCAGAAGCCTATCGTTAATTGGTGGTGCTACCGTTAACTTAGCACCCCCCGAAAAGACAAGTAAAAATATCCGAAACTGCAATGGCGCTAGCGTAATAATTTGTGGCGCTAGATTGCGCTAGATATAAAGAATCAAGCACTTGATTTGGTGATAATTTGGAGTAGTTGGTGGTGGTGCTATGTTAACCGACCCTTCCGAAATGTATCCTCTCGCTTCACCTACCTCCTTCTGGACTCTCCACGCAGCAACAAATAGATTGATGTAACCCCTATTTATGTTGCTTGTCAAATGTATTCTTCTTAATAAAGCTGTTCCAATATAACTCTACAATTATTTACTTGTAAATAACAATTCTTGTATTCATTAAGTTTTACCACATGCCAATAAATTGTCTTCTGTATTTAATTCTTTACTGCTCTTATTTACTTCTTAATATTTCACTTTTTTATATACCACGTAGATTTAGATATTGCCCTTCTTAAATAAGTCAAGGTATTTTCACAGTAAAAAAGGGTTAAATTCAATATGTTTAATTATTAGACCAAAATTTCTTAGATATTTTTGAAGTTGTTATTGCTGAATAATTGGATACAAACTTCCTAACTACTACACTTTCATTCTTTATGCCTTCTAGTCTATATTCTTATTTGATATCCACCTACTTTAATTCTACCCTTATTAGAATTTTGAATTTGTCATTGCTTCTTCAACCGTATTTTTAAATATTCTCTTTATTTTCAAACCACCTGTAACCTTTCAATAGCTATCATTCAATTACTAATTTGCTTTAACTGAGATTTATTCAGGAAACTTTTTAAACATCATCTACTATTATAACGGGTTCATATGGATTGTAATAACATCCCATTTTCTTTTACAAATTTAAATTTTATATACGAACATAGTATAGTCGTATCATAACAATACATACAACATATTGCAAATTTGCCGAAAATATGCTTCAAACTTCCTAAAGGCTTACTAAAAATTTACTACACGTTTGTAATTATCCTTTACTGTATACTCTCTAAAACTTTTCTGTAACCTTCTTCACATTCTGCTAAAATTATGGAATAAATTGACTAAATATTTACTAAAATCTCATTAATAATTGACAAAAATAGTGATACACATTCATTGTATAAGTACAGCTTCATTGCTTGAAACTTACTATAGAAACTACTTACTGTAAGCTCTCTGAAGATATACTGCAAATAGTTTCCTACACATTACTGGCATACTGATTCCAAATTATTCGAAAACAAATGTATCAACATATTTTGAATATTTCCATTTTCAGAAAAGTTTTCAAAAAGTGCTTGCAAAATTAAAAAAAAAATACGGAGTTTTGGTTGAAAACACACTGAAACTTTATTAAAAATATCTGCATCCTTCCTGAAAAACACTAGACACATTTTAAACTTTTCGAAAGAAGCTTGTCATTGTCTTAAATATACTCTGAACATACTGCAAATTTGCCGAAAGTATGCAACAAACTCTGTAAACTGCTCAAAGTCTACTGAAATATTAATGAAAATTGCCTGAATATCTACTAAAAACTTAATGGAAAATCCTAAAAATGCTGATATACGTTTATTAAATAGTTACAACACATTTTTTCAAAACTGGAAATTAATAACTCACTACAACCTCTTTAAAGCTATGCAGCAAATAATTTGCTACAAATTTGTGTAAATTTCTGTTCAAAATTATTTAATAAATTTTCTGAGAAACTTATGAATAATATTTGTATATGCAGTGATTATTTACAGAATACTGTAATTTTCTGCAAGTGTTTTTAAAATATTTCCGGAATTTTTCCTGAAAATATACTGAAACTTTGTTAAGGTTACAGCACTCCTTCTGAAGATTTACTAAACACTAAACTTTTCGGAAGAGCTGCTAATCTTCTTTCGGAAATGTGCCTCAAACTTCCTAAAGGTTTACTGAAAATAAACTAAAATATTGTGAAAATCACTTAATGTATGCTTTCTAAAACTCTTTCAAAGTCTACTGAAGTCTGTGGAAACTTGACTGAATATTCACTGAAAATTCATAAGAAAGTCGCAAAAATAGTTATCCTTATTTATTAAGTAAATACAGTATTTTTATCTAGTACTTACTTAAAACTAAGAATTTACTGAAAGTTGTTTGAAGATTCGCTGCGAATAGTTGGCTAGAAATTTCTGGAAAACTTTATTTTAAACTATTTGTAAATTTTGTTGAAAAACCTATCAAGATTTTTCGTAAATATAGGTACTTAGTATTCATAGGAAACTCACCAAAACTATTCAGCAAAATTTAAACAATTTAGGACATGTTTTCTGAAAATACACTGTAACCTTATCAAAAAAATTACTGCTCTCTTTCTGAAGAGTTTGTTTAATTTTTTGAAAATACACTGTATATTGGTGAAAATATGCTGGAAACTTCCTGAAAGATTACTGAAACTTTAGTACAAAATATCAAACTTTATCTAATCTGTAATTTTTAAAAAAACTACTTATTGAAATCTTGCTGAAAATTAACCGAATATTTACTGCAAACTTATTAACATATACCTAATTATCTACTGAGATTTTATTAAATAATTTGATGCAGTCTGGCATTCCATTTGGCAAAGATGTGTTACAATTTTAAAACTTTTGCTGTAATTTTGTCAAAAGCAACTGCAAAATCGATGAAGAATTTCAAGGCCTAAGACTTACTAAAAACAATGGTCGTGTTATATTATAAGTATATTATAAGATGGTTTACAAAATTAATTATTTAAATTTTTTAAAACTTCCAAAGTAACGGAAGAATTAAGTACCCCTTGCCTACGCAACTTTTCGAAAGAATAACATGTCTTTACTTAAATTACTCCGTAGTAATTATTGATTTGATTAAATTTGTTGCTTAATATTTTTGCGCCGTCGAGGTTTAGAAACCTGCAGAAATCTAGCACCCATAAATTGTTTTTAATCAATTGAAATTCTATGGCGAAACCGGCACCCTTAGTGTTCGTAAATTTATAAAAATCGTAGCTACTGACCTGCATACGTTATCGAAGTGCAATTACTTGTCGACTTTGAAAAAATCTCCAGAATCTATCTTGCTCTGGTTGCATAGCTACCAACAATTTGCAATTATCGCAATTATCGACCTGGGAAATTAGACATAATAAGAGCGCATAATGATAATTACATAATGTCTCGGCTTTTATATCAATGACTTTATTAATTCTAACTCGATATTCCTACAGTTACCGTTACTTCGATTGAGTGAAGCTTTATATTTCAAACTGTACAATTTCGTGACGTAATAAAAACCAGTTAAAAAAGATGAAAGTTAAAAACTACATTTTGCTGCTACTCAAACAAAGAAAATGAGAAGTTCGAACCAGAAAGATGGAAGAACTCTAAGTATTAGAAGCAGATTGTCATTATTATTTTTTGCCTTAGAGTCAAACAGAGTTTGATACCTGAATTCAAATGAAAACAAAAGGTCTACCGTTTGGCTCAAAGAAATAACAGCAGCAAAACCGACGCGTTTGAAAATGAAATTATTGGTTTGACAACTGTTAATTTGTTTCGTTCTGTTCTCATTACCAATATTATACTGTAATACCAATGCAGAAAGGGCTTTGTTGTAAAATGAGAATAAAAGCGAGTGCATCGATCTTGTCCATAGGTGCAACGTCTGACAGTGATGTTTTCGTCTTCACAACGTTTGTTTTCCTTTTTCTATTGGTATTACAATAACTTTAGTGAGTTTTGTTGTATTAAAAAATTGCTCTGCTAAGGTTTGTATGTCTCCAGCACTAGAGAAATGGAACTAAAAAAGATTTCGGCGGTCAAACACTGCGTTCATGCACAACAGCTTGATTTGATAGATTAGTGTAAGAGAGAGGGCTACGACTGTATCTTTGTTTGCTCGTTTCACTTTGAAATGTAGTCGAACCGCATAAATACCCAACAAATCGAGAAACAATTGTTAGGCGCCATCTGTTGCTTAAGACTAGAGATGATGTGGGAAGTCATACACCAGGATCAGAATACGTCATTGACATACGAATTTACCTGGTCGCAATCATATCGTGGTGCAAATCACAGGTCTCAATGGGCCGTAGAAAAGCGTAAGGCGCCTTAAATAATGACAACAATAGAGAAAAGAGCCTAAAATTATTGTGCACTGACGGTGACTTGGATTCTTAATTACACTTTATTAACGCTCGGACAGCAACTATTCACGACATGCAAAATTAAATACGGAATAAACAAATAATTCAACTAGCACAAGCACACAACTTGTGCAAATGCAAGTAGATGATTGGCTTTCAAGTAACGTCTTTCCCTTAGCGAACTTCTCTTCTAACCTTGGTCGGTGCGAAAAAACTCACTGTTGTGAGTACACGACAGAGAGTGTTGCCCTCTAATTCGATGAGGAATCGTAGAAGAAGTTCTCAAATATGACGAAGAAGGTTAGGTAAAAAGTACGAAAGCTGGGAATTACGTGTATAATCTAGAAACTTATCGAAAAGTGTTGCATAATTTTAAAAGAATTATACGAGCAATAAGATGAAATAGATGCAGATACAATTAACACAAAGTGTAATAAATATCTTCAAGAACTCTTACGCACTTTGACATTTTAATCACAATAATAATCATACTCCTTCCCTCAGAAAGACTAAACAGGTAAGATTTCGAAAAGATAAGTACTCCTATGCTATATTAAGTCGATCTTCTATTATACTTTTCTTGGGACAACTATGATTTTTTTTATTGCGGCTATTTGGTGTTAATTGTTTTTGAAATTTTCGAGGCCAGAAGATTTGTTTTACTACGTCCAAATTATGTTTTTGCCTAGAGGTTGCTAAAAGCGTCATAGTAGTGTAAATAACTCACAATGCTGAAGTATGGGGTTTAAGACGTAAGGCTAAAAACGTATCAACTTCAAATTATAAACTAAATGCGACAAAAATAAAAATTTGATAGTCTCCATTGTCTATACAACTTCTAAAAAAGCCGAAATATTGCAGATTTATTCTTGTTTCCTACTAATTCCTTCGATATTGTGTTCTATTTCTTTAACATTCGATCTTCTCTATGATTAAATGATTTTATGGGTAGAAATACACTTACGACCCCGCAACAAAGCAAAAGTGCTCCAGTGAGCTCAATGGTGGAAGGGTGTTAATTCAAAACTCTGGTAACCGCATTCGTCTATACAAATAAATTGGGAAGAATTTTATCTGGTTCGTAAATTTATCTTACTGTATAGAAGCCTCTAAACATGTGTTCTCCCACCGTGCTATTTCAGAAGAAATATGCACCAATAGCCTGGTGTCCGGCCCGCGACAATTTGCTTAAGAAGCTTCAGCATGTGCTCAAAACTTGGTTCCGCATAAAGCTCGTAATTTCTTAAATGCAGCACAACATATCCGAAATGTGTAAATTCACAACATGCCATCGTGAAGTATCACACATATTCAGCACGGATTGGAATGCAGCAGTTTGGCTGGCGGCGCATAGTATAAAATCCAAAAGTTATCACTCGAGGTCGATGCACAAACTGTGGCTAGCGGCAGAGCATCAAGCTTGAAGAGTGGAGACCTCAGGCTTGAGGGATGTTCGATACCTCGAACTACGGAAGACCAAGTTATAATGCTTACGGACATTTTAATTAAAAGTTTATCCCTTGAAAAGGCGCCATATAGTGGTATGGAGATTTGAATTTTAATTTCAAGGCCCTGCGAAGAGTGCTTATTTAAACTTGATCTAAATTAGTTCAATTTAATTTCAAACTGCTTGCCTCGGGTAAAGTCAGATGCCAGGGCCCGTTGCACTCAAGTGTATAAACACAAAAATAACACATATAAAAATAAAGTGTATATTATGTCAAACAAGATATAAAATATCATAAAAAGAAATATTTTGGCGAAGTGGTTCAACGTTTCGATATTTGTGGACGCTCGGCAACCCAAACGGCCCGTTGGTTTAGCTTGGTTGCTGGCTCTGGATGAACTTGAATTAAAACACGAAGAAGGTAGGCGTGAATGCCCCAGCTCCGATGTATTTAGACTTAGAACGATCGGTCCGAAACAAACTATATTCCTGTCGGAACAATAGCGTTCTATTTACCTTTCGTCTGCGGACAAATTACTGTTAAATACAATTAATACAGGGCTGGTGGCTACCTCGAGTCATGCAGGAAACCGAGCGTACTGATATATCTATGGAGGTTAAATTCAAATTCAACATTTTACCTTTACAAATAGTCAGGTAGATAACGGGCGCGTTATCGACGACCGCTGGAGATCACCGGTTAATGTGTGCGGGGGACGCCGCGCTAGTACAGGTGCGTGAAGCGTGCCTTTGGTCACGCCGCTAGACAGAACCTCCCTCGTCTGGGCTAGAGGTTTAGTTAACAGTTGAGCTGGAATCTCGGTTTAGTTTACAGGTAAGCGGTAATCTAGGTTAAGTTTACGAAGAAATTTTTCGTAAGAAGGGGCCGTATCTACCGGTGCTATGCAGGTAAAAGAATTATTTTAGCAAGATGGAAACCGAATCCACGGTTGCCGGTCAGGTCAGGGAATTGTCTAGCACGATGGGACTGAATCCGCCGGTGATAGCCAGGTAAAGGAGCAGGGCTAAGCGCCTAGAAAGATTAGGGCTAGTAGTTAAGATCGGGGAAGTCAGGTTAGCAAGTCTCACGTGATTTGAAATGGCTGCGGATTCTACTTTTATACTCTTCGAGCACTTCGATATCGGACCATTTCTGGAAGGGATTCGAGAAAAAAACTGGGTAGGGTACCAATTTACTCTGCATCCGCGCATCTCAGCTAGAATCGCTTTAACGAGAAAAACCGAACGCTATGAAGACGTGAACGAAGATTGTAACGGTTTTAACGCTATGCAAATTCCGAGCACACTATTTGTGCCTTAAGTAAATTTTATGTAAGGGAACGTTAACCCTTGTATAAAATTTACAAGGTTCGAAAAATTAAAACTGCGGGATTCAACAACGACTACGGAAAAATCAGCGTTGGTATACGAATCAACGTGGTGGCGTAAAGTATATACCAGGCCAAATTCAATCAGAAGTCAAAAATTAGGCTTTACTTAAAAAACAAAGAGCCGGAATTCGAAGCTTCAGACTTGTAGGCTGTGAACCGCTTAGAAAGGCAAATAATTTCCAGAGTTTGCCTTATGTAGAAATACTTGTCTATTTTGAAACTTTTTGGTAATTTGATACATAAAAACACATTTTGTCAGAGTTCTATAATCTATTTATTCTTGTATTGTAGTAATTTTATATTCTTAATTCAATATGTGTTCCTCCTAGAAAGATTAAAATGTTGGACAAAATAACCAAATGTTAGGAGTTTCATAAAGTCGGTTCTTTGTTTTTTCGCATATATTTAATTTTGTTCTTAAAGTAAAATTTACCAGAATGTTAATGTTAAGATTGAAAAAGCAGAGCTAAGATGTTTTTGGCTGAAACCAAAATTCATGTTTACGGAATCAAATCAGAATGAGGCCTTAACTAAAATTAATATTAAACAAACATTAACATTGCATCAAACTCTCACAAATTTTTAGTAATAATGCCAAACCTATGTGACTACTTATAAGTAAAGGTCACAAACACTTCAATAACTGATATTGTGTCAACTGCTAGTAAATATCTCAGTTTTGTATTAAAAATATTGAAAAAATTGCCTTTTACTTAAGGTATTAAGGTACCTACGATACTTAGGGTAGTTAAGGTACTTAAGGTATCCTTGATAACCACAGCCGTAGCCTCTTTGCTCAAGAGCATAAAAATGATCCAATAAAAGAACTGAAAATAGTTACAACTTGCAAAAGTGTACACCATTAAATTAAAATATAGCAAGAGACAAAGAATGCAACATGTTTGCGAGACCACAACACCTACGAATTTTTTGGTTTAACGTCTAATGCCGGAAAAATTCAGAGCAGATCTAACCAATATAACTCTTAAGAAGAAGGAGAGCGAAGGGCTACAATGGAGATGGGCATTATTCGCGGTTGATAGTCTAACCTAAATGCACGTAGATATTTTGCGTGTTTGGAGACATTTTGAGCAGATCCCGTGTTGTAGCACTCCTGGATTAGTTGCTGCCGATTATTGGGCATTTCGACTTTTGTCGGATTTAACAGCCAGAGCTTAAAATACACATATTTGAAGCTTAAACGTTTCGTCGACGTTAAGGGGGTTTCAGTCTTGACTCTCGTAGAACAATTAGGTTCGCTATGCTGCATTCCTTAGTTTTCACCATCATCTCGTAGGGAGACTCTCCAAGCTGCCCGTCTAACTTGCATTCTGGGCGGTTGTCCTCTTGATCTGCACAATAATTTCTATACAGAGAAAACTGGAAAGATGAAAGGAGATAGCACATAAATGTAAAGTGGTTCTCCAGTAGTTTTTTATTTACATTTTTCTGTGTTGAGAACGCTTAGAACAGGCGTCTATATCCTCCAAGACTAAATCCAAAAATAAGTATATCATCCATTTAATTATTCAGTTTTCCATTTCATATAAATATTAAATAAATTATAACTTCCACAGCAGAGAGAAGTACTGAAGTGTGTATGATAAATATATAGTAAATAACAGTCTTGAAATCTACCGATACAAGTTATATGTGATGTAGTGTCATGAAACTTTTTAAATTACAACGCCAATAAACAAATTAAACCATAAAAATTGGGCAACCGAAAGCCACACTATTAATATGTGAAATAGCAGAATAGAAGCGAACTGCTCAAGGAAGTGGCAGACGAAAGTATCACATTTCTTACTAAACCAATTTAAAATGCTAATTTTTACAGCTATGACAATTTATTAAGTCGTCTATATGAGATTTTAAGCATGTAGCAATGCTTAATTATGTAATTTGAAACTTATATGACTGTAAGAATCGTTCCTATTTTAAGATATCGCAGGAAGTGTTTGGGCAATATAAGTGAGAGTGTGCACGTTTAATATTTCTCAGAATTTGGTTCTGATACTTTACGTCTGCAAGAACAATAGTTACATCATTTTTATTATAATCCATTTTTGCGTCCTAGAATTAAGCACAGAAATTACAAGTCACTAACCGGATATAAGGCTCGCAACGAACAGGATATTTTTCCCCATGTGTGCACGGGGATATTATGTAACGATTGTTTGCATTCTTATTATGTATAGGTAATTGTACCAGATATAATAAATAATTGCTGGTTAGCGCGTAGCCGAAGCCGATAACATTCTGGAGATTTTCTTTTAAATATCGTAGAGTAATTGCGCAGAAATACCTCGGACAAGCCGATAATTGGCCCAATTCACGTTGGCACGGTCATTGGTATTAAGTGACATAAAAACTTGCCTGCAGTTTTAACATACAACGCTCGATTATCGGCATTGCCCAAGTACCACATTTAATTATTTGGTAATACAGTTGGACTTCGGTTAAGCAGCCTAAATATTTTGTTTTTTATTGCATAAAAAGTTTATTTGCACACACTCGATTTCTTGACATTCAGTTTGTTCTAATTAAAATGAAAATATTTTCTTACTGATATGCCAAATTAGAAGTGTAAATTGTAGTAGGAGAGCAAACTGGGGAAAAGCGGTACCATCATGTGAATCAACACTGGTAAAGAGCCGAGTTAAGTATGCAATCAGCGACGTCAACCAACCGGGAGGTTTAACTTAGGTGAATTAGAACGTCAGAAAAAAAAACTAGAATAGCCTAGATACAGATTCCTCACTGTCTTCCATTTTCAGTCTTTTACAAAATGTAAGATAAACCGTATACATATATGCAATGGCTGCAATAGTTGTACAACTAGAACCGTTTTATAAATCGTGCCAAGCTTGAATAATGTCCTATCATCATCAATTAGCAGTAATTACCTGAGACGTTAATCCTCCAGCTTTTCCAGTCTTTCTTCAGGCGCAATTCGTATCCTTTTATATAACTTAACGTTTCAGAATACTAGCATCGTAAAAGCGAACACGTGCAGAGTAATTACGATCGCTACCATTACTACAACTTATTCAAATTCAGTGCAAATAAACAAATCGCTGTCAGAGAAAGCTCCGGGCTTTCCTAAAGGTCAGGTGGCACGAAACTAAAACATTCGCGTTTGCTTGAGGATCATAAATATTCAGTATTGGGAAAAAGTGAACCAATAGTCATGTAACACAGCACAATCGGTTTGGTGACTAATCGTTCACACTTGAAGACTTTTTAAAGTTGGCTGCTTGACTATAACTTTCGCAAAAACTTTTAAAATATATTTGGGGGTTTAGAGCGACCCTATCAATTGAATAAGCATTTATTAGATAATCAAGTGGAAGTAAGTTCAAGAACTCATATTATGCTATTTATTTAACCTTCACGCATATAAAATGACAGATTTGATTTCTTATGACATTTATATTTACCATCAGCAATTTGCTTTTTATGAGCATTTTATGATGAGTAACAGAATGTTTTTAAAATTTTAATGTTAAATTCCTTCACGAAGGAATGCGACTTTATGGGTGTATATTTATGGTAATCACCTACTTTGATTTATCTTTTATAATATCTCCGGATCTTTACATATACACTGATGCAGCCAGAAAAGGTTATCACGTTTTGAACTTCCAAAGGCCCTTTCTTTTTTTCTTCTATTTTTATAGCTGCAGGTTACTACGCGCAAATTTAGTGTGATAACAATCTTTCTATTTCAATGTTGAAGTGTTAGATATATAATTTATCTTTTTAAAGCTCAACCCAATGTATAGAGGTCGCCAGAGTTGTCCTTTATTTCTATCGTTGTAAGTCTTATGATCAAATTTCTTTTTGTTGTACTCATTGACATTGCTTCAACATTTTAAAACCTCGGTTTTACTAATGCTCTTCTGGCTTAGCAGGAATCTTTTACAATTACCAACCCATATTCCACAATTTGTCTCCACATTGGCGTAGATATCGAAATTTAACTTATAAGACAAAATAAAGGCAAAACTATTCGCTGAAGGTGGTAACGCTACATTAATTTTGTCGTAATCTCCTGATGAATAATGAAGTAATTCAAAACAGCACAAATTACGTAAATTACAATACTTAACTGAGATCAGCTGGACAGAATTATTTAGAAATTTCGTTTTCTATCGGCGCGGCGGTTGCATCCAACAGCAGCAGCGTCCACCGGGTGGGATATAGATGCGATACTGCCCAAGGGTCCATGCTGTTTCAGGAAGCGGTGCAGACAGGTAAATGCGAAATATCCCTCGGTATTATCTCAAGAAATGGCAGTCAAAGACACTTCGAGCCTGGCCCACTAGTTCCATTTTGCTAATTCAACATTGAAGAATTGTCAAATTGACGAGAATTTTGCACCTGGTACACGCAGCTGGCTACAAGCTCCTACACAAGGCTACTTTCTCACAGAGAGAATTGAGTCGCCACGTCAGCGTCGATAGAAGCGCTTAGGCTGCCTCGATAGAAACTTAAAAATAGTCATTGACAGCAACATCGCAAGGCCAGAAACTTAATAGCGCGTTAACATAATCTTTTCACCTCACACATGTATGTTTAGTAGAATTTCCACAAAGTCGATATAAAATAATAATGATAATAAAAATGTACACAGTTGTTATCGACTCTTGCTGCGAATGTATTGAACAAACACGTACGCAATACTTACATTGAAAATTAAACATTTGACACCTTATTATACTGATGATAAAGATAAATGTTCTACTATATATTATAAAAAGTTGGCGTTTCAATTAAATCTTGTTTGCAAAGGTGCAAAGGTTTAATAAATGTATATTAAATTTTGAAATACCGATGTTACAATTTATATAAAATCTATTAAAGGTCATTAAGCTTGAGAAGCAATTTGTTAATGCAATTCCCTTATTAAAGGGATGCGATTTTCTTAAAATATACGGGGTGTGTAACGGGATAGTTTGTGTTTGGTATTCAATAATCACCTTGCTAAATTTAAGCCAAACTGTGTATCATGCATTTAAAACACGCACCAAATGTTTCGCGCGTGAGATTGTGTTCGCAAACCAGCTGATGCAGTATTTGAGTGAGGCTATTAATAGAATCAAAGCAATTTGTGAGCGAACGGAGAGACCCGGGAAGTCGGTCGCTTCCTAATAGGCGACCGGTGCGTTCGTCCAAACAAAAGAGACGCCACGCACAGTATTAAAAAGTACCACTGTGGGTTTATGTGTGGGCCTGTGTTAATAGTAGTCGATTCTTCTTTATTACTCAGTCAAAATACAGCCTCGAGAGCCTACAACTACCTTAGAATTAACACCGAAGTACAGATAATTCTTAATATCCGGAAGACGCTATCCTAGTTTCAAATAACCAACCGACCTTGTCAATGTACGAGTCGATTTGGTGCAACTATAACGCAAGGTTAGTTATTGTAAAGAATGCCTACGATCGAATGCAGATCCAGGAAACTGTGGGAGCAGAATCATAACAGCGAATTATGCAACAAATTGCGAAATAGCTTCGACGAGCAATTACGAGTCCGGAAACAGCGGGGGCTTACCTGCTGAATCAGCGCTTCAGTACAAGGCGCTTGCACCATCCTTTTGGCACATCGGGTCAGCTGATTTCAAGTGACCGAAGCAGAACTGTACTAAGGGAATTTGTTCTCGAAAAGTACGCCTTGTGCGCACCGTTAGTTTTTGACTTAGCGTTGCGCATTGACAATCACATTTCCACGTAAGGTGTGTATTCACGCATGTAGATTCAGCATTAGGCTCGTGGACATTGCTTAGCTATTGTTGATAACCTATACTATTTTTATATTGCCATGGTGTATTGTTTTATGTATTTTCATGCATGTATGTTCTTTTCTAGAGTATATGTATTTTTATGTAAACTGTTTCGTTTTTATTTCTGGCAGGATTTCCTTGTACGATATGTTTATAGAATTACAGGTGACAACAGGCAGGCCGGAACAATCTTTGTATATTTAGAATAGATCTTGTGCTTCTACGACTGGGTTAACTAGCAAACAAAAAGCATCCTGAATTTATAGTAATGTAGCGTATGGGGCGCATTACAGGTGCCAGTTTCGCCACTTTATGCATGGAGAATTTTCGTATACGGTTTTAGTGTTGGATGTTCTGTAATAGGTTTGCACCTCTTTTACTTCCCTGAGCTTTTACAGGTTTTGATTTTCTGGTAAAATTTACACCATTAACTTCTCAAACTAGCTTAGAACGTTACAACCCCCTTCCGCTGTAATGGTTGATTGCAAGTGGGAATCCCCAAGGGAACAGTGCCGACATATTGATACAGCACAACGGCAAAGCCAATAAATTAAACGTCTTTAGTGCACCATTCATTCAAGAATCTGAGTTGTGATCAAATTGTGTCTACCTTGTGTAAAGCCAGATCTACACATTGTTATTATGGGTTCTAGCTGAGAGGCGAAGTTACTTTTTAGTTTTTCTAGGAGTTCACGCACTTACAGTGATCATTAAATATTGTTCACGGGACCATTAGAGGAAAATGCTGAAAGTCAAAGCCAGGCTTCGTTGCTCAGTTTTCCGACCAGAAACTGTTACACTATAATGCAGGAAGAATTATTTTTCAATCTTCAATCTGCTCGACAACTGTGAGAAGTTGCTTGTAGTAACTTTGGATTATTGTTGCCCCACTTGAAACCCACGTTTGCAATTTGGACTTACTTTGGGGCTCCTGCGTCATCCTTGGTGAAGATATTACATTCTAGCACATTAACTATTGAAATTGGATTCATTGACTACAGTTTTGATTTTTGGGCAAAGGAAAAGAGCGACACGAAGCTGACTCCAGTGAGAAGAAACTGGTTTCAAGCGTTGCGATGCGTTTTCTTACAAAAAATAACTATACTATGATCAAGGACAAAAATGTTTCCATAATGGCACCCTCTTTCTTTTGGCACCTTCTTCGGCAATTTCTAGAAGTTATTTGTAGTCATGTTGGTTTACTGTTACCTCATCTGGACATCACGCCGGAGGTGTCAATTAAAACAATCAGCATTGCCTTGAGTTTGGACTTGCTTTGTCGAGCTGCATCCTAGGTGAAGAAGATGAGTTCCAGTGAATAACCAGTCAAAATGGGATACCCTCAGTACAAACTCAGCTTTTTGGAAAAAGAAGAAAATCACACGAAACTAAATATTGTGAGTAGGCGAATGTTCAAGTATTGCGGTGGGTTTTCCGACCAAAAACTGTTATACTACGATATAGGACGTAATTGTGTTCTCACAACAGTATCCTCTTCTATCTAACACTATGTTGGAACATTTTTAGATTCTGCTTGTAGTAATGGTGGTATATATTGCCGCATTTAGAGCCCTCACCCTGAATGCCAAAAAATACAATCATCATTGCTTTAACTTTCAACTTATTTTGTTGCGCGTCCATCATACTTGGTGAAGATGTTGTTTTCAGGTGAATTACATGCCAAAACTGAGTAAAAATCTGTTTTTTTAGAAAATCTCACAAATAGATAGGGTATATAAGCACCACGATGCGACTTACGACCAAAAGGTGCTATACCATGATTTAGGACGACTTTTTCCTTACCGAAGTGGAGGGTGTTCCATCTAAGCCGTTTTTCGGCAGTTTATAGGACTTGCATGTACTAATGTAATGGATATGCCAGAATTTAATTTTCCATAGTTACCAATAAAATCAATAGATTAGAGCGTTTATTTTATGAGTTAACATACGAATTTGAATCAGGTACTTGCCAATAAGAAACTTTAATTTTGTTATTGGAATTACCTACATTACATACAACTAAAGAGTAGATACGTAGGAAGTACTTGTGTGTTGTATCTTTTCTTCAGTGGTATATATTAGGATAACTTTTAATTGTCTTTTTGACAAGTAATGATTCCTATGTTAACTCGTAAAATACACGCTCAAATCTATTGGTCTCATTTGTAACTATGGAAATGACCTGCATGATTAAATGGTGGCATAGAAACGAAACGCTTATGTTAACTATTAAAATAAATTCCCTGTATTTGGCTTTTGCGGAAAAAAAGAGTTTCACGAAACTAGATCCCGTGAGTAGGAAGGGCGCTCAAGAATTGCGACGCGATTGCCTATCAACAATTGCTATACTGTGAAATCGGGTGGAATGGTTTTCCCACATCTGTATTCTCTTTTTTCTGAATCTTTGTTGAATGGTTTTTAAAAGCTATGTATAGTAATATTCTGCATAGCTGCCAATCATGGAACCCACGCCCGGAATGTCAAAGAAAATATTCACCATTGCCTTGAATTTGCAGTTGCTTTACCGCGCCTTCTTTATTTTTGGTAAAGATGGTGTGTTTCAGTGCATAACCTGACGAAATGGGGTCCCTTGGGTACAAATTTAGTATTGCAAAAAATATCGAGTGTAGAGAGGGTGTTCAAGCATTGCTATAATAATTATGTAGAGCGAATATGTTTCCCACAACACTATTCTCTTTCTCCTGATGCTTTGTTAGAAGGTTTAGAGAAGCTATTTGTAGTATTTGTTGTTGTGCCACTTAGAACCCACGCCCGGAATGTCAAAAGAAACAATTAGCATTACCCCAAATTTGGACTCGCTTTCTTGCGCCTCCTCCAGCCTTTGAAAAGTTGGTGTTTTTCAATGCACCTGCTGTTAGTGCGATCGCTTTAAAGGGCCTCAATCTAGCCATATGTAATTATTGTATCTATAGAGCTTGAATTTTCCCCAATTTCTTCCCGAATATCGACAGTCTTTTGTTTCGACACCAAAAAAAGAAGGAACACATTGTAGCCTGACGGGCTAGTTTAATTTAATTTAATTGTTTACTACAATTACCAGACTGATACTGGCTTCCCAAGCAGCTCAGAATGCCAAGATGCCAATAATAAACTCAGCTAGTAACTCATGGATCAACACAGAATAAGCTTTCTCATCGTATAACATTGTTAGCTAAACACATCTCAAAATAAATTGTATTCAACGGAACAGAAGATAAAGATGTAACAATGTTTGTAAATAAATCAAATTTCTTCTAACAGTGGCTTTCGTTCGATTAGATTTGGGCCATGGCAGTCACATTTGGAGCAGACTATAGATGGAGTAGCCCGTAGGCAGTTCGGCGGGCCTGTATACAGAGAATAACAGTCAGCGAAAACCGCTTAATGGCGGTGGGTAAACATTAAATTCCGTGTTTAAATTGTTGAACGGACGAAAGTACGGGAAATATCATATATGTAGCATACCTGGTACAACTAGTGGTTATCGCGGCCTGCAGTTATACTGTGGCGGGATTACGAGCGTTCGGCGAGTTCACCTGGTTTTACCTTTGTTAGAAACTTCACACCTCCAGGTGAGTGGATTACGATTGAATACCAGCTGGCGATGATCCCCTTTAAGTTGCTCCCTATTCGAGCGTGCGTAATTATGGACGCCGGCTTCTGAGGCCAGGTGCTGGACCTCCTAGTGTGCGTTTTCAGATTCGATGGTGTTAAGCCGTTCTGGGTGCAATTAAGGGGTTTAATTACGTCGGCTTCGTTGTCCTAATGCGGAGAAATTGGCTCACGGACGGGATTGTCGCCGGCGAGCTCGGTTTAATCTTCCTGGTAACCAGGTACTGGGAATCGTCGTCTGTGAACGCGTGTTAGTTCTCTTATTAACTGGGTACTCAGAATCGTCGTCGTAGGGTCTAGGTGAGCCTTCTAAATGACTAGGTGTTGAGAAGCGTTACCGACGAGTCTGGAATGACCCACCTAGTAACCAGGTGCTGGGAAACGTTACCGACGGGTCTGGAATGATCCTCCTAGTAACCAGGTGCTGGGAAGCGTTACCGACGAGTCTTGGATGACTCTCCTAGTAACCAGGTGCTGGGAAGCGCTACCGACGAGTCTTGGATGACCCTCCTAGTAACCAGGTGCTGGAAAGCGTTACCGGCGAGTCTTGGATGACCCTCCTAGTAGCTAGGTGCTGGACAGCTGGCAGGAGTCTCTTCAAAGAGTTTAGAGACCGTCCTGAGTGAGGTTAGGCTAGGAGAAAGGTTTGGAAAAATTCTAGGAAGATTCTCGAAGAACGCGAAGGCTTTCCTGTGCGGAATCAGGCCTGGGAGAGATTCGGGAAAAATTCTATCTAGTACTGGCTTCGTTTTCTCCTTATATACCCTGGGTTGGTGTAATCAGCGGTTCACGCCGGTTTGTTAGAGCGGGGGATCCTTCCTTTAGATGCGCGGCGGAATACCTGTGACTCTCAGCGATGACGTCGTTTATCTCTGCC
Organism: Agriotes lineatus; assembly: GCA_940337035.1. NCBI lineage: Eukaryota > Metazoa > Arthropoda > Insecta > Coleoptera > Elateridae > Agriotes > Agriotes lineatus. Next base: position 87,224,828 of record OW679203.1, read on the forward strand.
GGTGCGGACTAAAGGTGCAGCGCCCCGATACCTAACGTGAAATACGCCATGGGAGAACGCGAGAATTAATTTATAATTCCCAAAATCGCGTTGGCGCTGGGCGAAGCGTTACAACATTTAGTAAAATTTTGCTTCATCTTTGGATTTTCATGTGAAATTTGCGTAACAGTTTCTTCCTTAATGTGTTCATTTCACCAATGATTCTGAAGCTGAAACATCGATAATTTTGAACGGAATGCTCTCCATTTTGTACTGGTGCGTGTTGTAGTCGTTGTGTTTACCTTTTTTATACTTGCAAAAAATACAAGCGCTTGCTAAGTCCTACACATGTATACCAGTCAACCAAACTTGAATAACTATGACTAACGTACATTCATAATTAAACAATATTAAAAGAAACTAAAATAACTGTCTAGCAGGCGCACATTAAACTGCACGAAAGCCTTGCTCTGAACGCTGCACTTTTGTTTTGTTTTACCAGGCAAACCAATACATCAGCTACAGGCAGACAATTGACGTTACAAGTCGAAATAATGACTAGGGGGCTCTAGATTGAAAAACTGTATTCTCTCAAATTCCAAACGGTCAAGAACACACCAACCTCTCCTGCATTTAATAATGCTAATCCGTACCCTCTCACTTGGTGGTCGGCATCTTTGCTGTCCCAGAATGAATATACCCTGAAAGAATACCGTACGCATCAATTGGTCGTAGCGCCGGATCGAAGATGCTGATGTATTTTAACTGGCGTTCCTGGACAAAAACATTAGCTCTTGAAACAGGGGCGTGGTTTTAACGCCTCGCACTGAAACACACTTTTGAGCGATGGTCCAATTTGCCAGCGCTAAGGAACAATCTGTTATCTTAAATTGTCACACTATGAATACCGTTCCTTCTGTACAGGCTCGTTGCGCTTAGTAAATCTATCGCGCTTTTTCCAATTGATTTCGGCGACACTTGCAAAACTTCCTACAGATGACAGCAACACTGGCGTAGTTTCGAAACTTCGACTGAATATGGCTTAGAAAACCGTACTTTGTGTGGTAGTATTAGGCATTTAACCTACTCTAAAGATACGACGAAAAATTTAAATTGAGATATAGTATGACTATTTTCTTCTGTGCGTAACAATTATATATCATTTTCATGGCCTTGACAACACACCTGTGTCAAACATAGTTACACTACGGAAATACAGGGTTTTAATTAATTCCCATTTCCCACGTGACCATGTATTCACCCTAAATGCCAGGCAACCAAACTTACACGATTGGCAGTACTCCCAAAATACAGTAACACAAAATTATCAGTGGCGTAGACAAGACACAGACTAAATAACGTTTGAAATCTACCGAAAATTGCTAAAGCCGACGCGAATGTAATTTTAGCGATCGCCGCGGACGATCCTCGCGCAGCGGGTCCCCGAGCGGAGGTTCGTCGGCCGCCAACCTCGCTCGGTCGGGGCCGTTGAAAACTGCCGAAAATTGCTTCTAAACAGTGAAACGAAACGTATGAAGTTTAGAGGTTAGATGTGAGGAACGTCTATGTCGCGTTGGCAATTTGTTTAGGAATATAACCAATACCACCAATCTTCGAAAAACAAATTTATAGCGGTAAATTTAAATTTAGTCACGTGGGAAATGGGAATTACTGAAAACTCTGTACTTCGTTTCATTGGTATTTTAGTCTTAATCCTTCCACGTCGGTTTTCTGACGCTTAGAGGAAAGTTGATTTTGTCACGCCAGATGTATATAAATATGATAACTCGAGAACAATTCAACCTATCGGGACAATTTCTTCACCAGTTTGTGCAAAGAACTGAAAAGCTGTTCGGTGAGATCAGTCGCTTTCCTTTGTATGTATTTGTCGATTTATACACGAGCTATCTGTAGCAGATCTTAAGCGATCGCCTAGCTACCCCCTCCGGATAGCCAAGTGTAAGATAGCGAGTTCGACTCTCGGTCCAAGCTCCAGAAAGATGCGGATGCAAACTTATATTCCTTGTCACTTTTAAATCTTAAATTCCACATTATTGGTTCTCTCTAACACATGTACGCTTTCCGCTCAAGTATTACCAGCAGCGCACATAAATCAAACAAGTAAAGACACTCATATCAAATGTTGGAACCTGCCTAAAGTGCCATGGACAGCGACTCGGGGGGTATTTCTAAGCTTGACCACCAGATGGCAAAACAACGACTCCCAACCTAGAGTTTCTGCATATTAATATTATAAAATAATTTTAATATTATACACGGACTCGATCCCAATCTTGATGTGGTGAAGTTATGACGTCATCTGTTGGTAATATCGGACAGTACCCCCCAGGAGCTGTTCAAGGCCTTTCAAATCACTATTTTGAAATCAAAAGAACCGACAGGGAGTATCTCTACTTGTTTGATTTATGTACACTAATATTAATATGGGGCGTTACGGAATTTTTGGGTAAGTCATAGTCTGTAAATTTATGCATGAGGGCCGATTTAAATCCAGGGAAAAAATAAATTAGACCCGAGCCCCGAATCTATGTGCCTACGCAGCTGCATTTCTTTTTTTAAGTAAAATTGTATTTTATTATATTTTTACTTTAAATTCTCAGTTGTATGCTTATTTATTTTGTTTTCTAATGTCTACCGGCATAGACTGAGTTTAAGTAAATAATTTTGTCAAATCAGACACCTATTACAGTTTTGTTGACTAACGTACTATGACAAGGTATTTTTTGGGTGACACTGCATTAATTTCAAATAATCTCACTTAAATTACGTTATATTCAATACATTTGAAGGTCTTGTATTTTCTCTAGTTACTACAGGATGTTAATTTACTGGATGATATGAAATGATCTGCAATTCCTTCTCGCACACGTTTGAAATCAGTTTTAATATTAAACACATGGGTGAAACAGTCATTATGAAATATATTCTTTTAATCTAGATGAATACAGAAAAGGCCAATCCTTTTAAAACAAAATCAGGTTATCGAGCAAAATCACGGGTCTAAACTTTGTTCCAGTTCTTATCCACTCGATTCTGCGGATCATCCATTAAACTTTGCACAATCCGTTGCCCAACATCACGACTTCGTTAGAAAACGGAATTCTGCTCGATTTCTGCCCGAGAATTTGCAATTTTTGCAATCTTTGAACCTTCGACCCTATCGGTGTGAGAGATCTTCTATCTTCCAACTTTATGGGATTTAAGATCGTCGAGGCAGCTTCGGCGAGCAAATTTTGCATTAGTAGGTATATATCAATAGAAATGTTATCGCAGCTTTCGCTTTAGCGAAAATTTTAAATATGATGATTCGTTTTAGATAATAATTTTTAAATATGTGAGCCATAACTCAGTTTAATGCCCCATCTAATAGCTGCAAGGGGAAGGCTTTATGAGCTAATTCTTCATATTAGACCTGTGCAAACTGGCGATAAAGAAGCTTGTTCAATCACTCCACCTCTGGTTGTATATTCACGCCAGATGTGGCGAAAGTCTAAAAAAGCGTGTGGCAAATTTTAAATAAAAATGATAGATGCCGAGACCAAGCATTGAATACGCAGCTGCAATTTTCCGGAATTTTATAGGCAATCTTTCAACGCAGATCTGGAATGACGTAAGTTAGCTTGATGTCATATTGGTAGGTTTTCAAATATGACTTAAAGTTATTACTCAATCGAAAACTAATCACAATATTTTACGCACACACAACAACGCAAGTAGTTTTATGTATAGATCTAAACCTGCAGTTGAATTTAACGTTAAAATTTGGCATCAGCTGTACAGAATAAATGTGTAAAACACTTTCTACCAATGCGCTTGAAAAACATGCCCCAACACGGGGAATAACATAATGAAAATTAAGCAAACAAGCGACTGTAAATGTTATGTATTTAGGCTCGAGGCCAAATTGGGAGCGGGAAATAAAATACACAATATGTTAGCTTATGAATTAAAATGTACTAAATAACCCAAAATTCAGCAGCTACCCCTCTAACTTAGAAATTACGGTTTTGCGTGTGTTTAGGATATATTCGCTTTTACCAAGTACCGGAACTAAAAAAGGTTAGAAGCTACCTTCTTAAACTTTAAATGTCTTTATCCATAACTCATACATTCTAAAGGCGCAATTATACTGATATCAGTTGTATTACGTAGATTATAAACCCTAGAGTTTTATAGCCATAAAACCATAAGGTTTAATTTTATTTAAAACACAGCCTTTGTCAAATAACACAAAAACCTAACCTACTAACCTCGAATTTGACACTACCAATACACTTCAGTATGTACTGCCAAACGTATAACCCGAATCTCTCGGTGCTTTCCAAATTGTCACTATGACTTTTCACGGCTGTCAATGCAAAATTTATGTGTTTTTAAAATATTTATAGAGTTGTTGGATAAAATTGTGTATGGCGTGCGAGTGTTATTACACATAATTCACTCGAGAAATGACCCCTCTCGGCCTATCGGCCTCGAAAGCTTAACTTATCTCTCGTGGATTATTTGTAATATAACACGTTTATACCATAATAGTAATTTACGATACAAGTGTGCAAAGCTAGTCTTTCGACACGAGTGGGGCAGATCAAAACGTGACTAGTGTTTTAAGCCTCACGAGTGACTAAAGATGCTTTACGCATGTGTATCGTACAATATTTTATCTGTGATAGAATCTATAAAACGCGGTACATATAAAAAGAATTAAATATAAATTAGGATTACTAGCAACCGGTTGTAATTTTACGTGATAAAAAATTTTAAAACACGTTGCTACTAACGACGTGACTAATGATATCATTTTCAACGCGTTACTGCTGACGACGTAAACTAATGAAAACATGTTATTAAATAGTCGTACAAACTTAAAACTACCAACTAAAAGTCAATTTTACACAGTATTGAAGATAAATTCAAATCATGGTGCCATTAAAATAGTGTCAAACTGGAAAGACTGTTCATGTGTTCATCCACAGCTTTCATTTCGTTTATATTACAATGTATTCTTAGAACACGGTAATACTACACAATGATTTCCTAGCCATTTTCTACCAAATTTCCATTTCTTTTAAACAAATCCTTAGGTTGAAACTGTGTCCCCAAACCTGGAAAACTTTTAAAAATTATCATTTTCTAAGTTACGATTTTTACTTGGAAGAATGTCATTAAAACTGCAAAGTTTGGAAAATGCTTTTTTTACCGGTTTTACCGGGATCTCAAACTCTAATTTCTTTCAAACCATGTTCTATTGTTGAAATGGCAATACCAAACTTATATTGTACTGTTGGGGTGTAACCAGAACGGTGTTGTTAAAATTGAAAGAGTTTTATAAAAATTCTAATCTATGTTTGACCGTAATATAATGCAAATGGTGTCGTCAAACTTGTCAAACCAAAATGTTCATTTTGAAAACTAATTTATTTTTGGAAGAGAAATCTTAAAACTGCAGAACTTCAAAAACTAGTCTATCAAATTTTCATTCTAGGCCACGGGGGTGGTATTGTAACGCTACGCAATTTTAGGATTTTTTTTAAAGTTTAAGATCAATTTTGATTACTTTACGTTATTTATTATTTCTCACGGATAGCTCTGGTCCAAGTTTATCAACAGCTAAAGTAAGAGAGTCGAGTCAATATTATACAGGTGCTTATTTTATTTAACTAGATTACAAAATAAAATGTGCTTGAAAATATTTACAAGTAAATAAACAAAATAAAGGTGTCAACGGATAACATTCCGTAGCTGGTGTGATAAGGTTTGAGTCCCAGCGAAGGGCGCTCTGGATTTATATATAATCTTTTGCAGTAAATATAAAATAATATAATTCGTCCTGGTGGCGGATACGGACGGTCCCCCTGTCTTGTAATTTGAATGACTATAAACAGACCCAAAATTAAATAATTTAGCTTAGCTCGTCGGTCCCGGGTTTCTTCAGATTTTAAAATTGATTAGACAAAATCTGCAATGATTCTGGAGCAGTTAACAGCCATCTTAAGCCTGGCAAACGTGACCGCTCGCCGCCTAGCTAAATGAATTTAGATATTTCGCGGCTCGTGAACGGCATTCAGGCAGGGCGTTTAGTTAAGAATCGTCAGAAAAAGTGGAGCTTCCCCGGTGCGCTGTCGATTTGAAATTCGAATATTAAGCGAGCTGCTGGCTCGCAAATTTGAAAAAAATATTGATTAGCAGGGCGATTTCACAGACTATACTGGACATGTATTTAGGTTAATCTAATCTGTAAGATCTTTTATTGCCCTCAAAGGTTAACAGAGCATGGTAGGTCAAGTCTAAGCAGCAAGATCTTCCATTGCGCTCAAGGATTACCGGGAGGGGGTGTGTATGAATAGGATTGCTTCGGCAGTTTTACTGACCTAGCCACAGGAGGTTTCAGGTCAGGTTGCTTCGGCAGTTTTACTAACCTAAGCAAGAGAGGTTTCTGGTTAGGTAAGGGTGGCCCAGGCAATTCAACTTCTCAGTTAGGAGCTGGAAAACGAACTTAGATTATCTGGAAAGGACAGGTCGTTCAGGACCGAATTTTGGTTATAACGGACAGGTATCTGAACTGGCCGTAACCGGTGGAGCCATTGGACCCTAGGGCCCAAGCTAGCCCCCAGCTGAGGCTTAGGTTCTGACGGGCATCGCTCTTTTTTATATGCTTCGTGATCTCCTTCTAACAAAATCTGAGAGGGGCTACACGTGATACTTTAGTGCGATGGTAAGTAGGGATGCGCGGATCGAATTGAGCGGTGTAGCTTGCGCAACTCGCCGGTTTTACACCTGTGCTTTTATCGCACAAGCAGCAGGATCTCTTGACGGAATTCTTTTGGTTTTTTTACCCTCCGCGTGGCTCCAAATGTTCGCGCGTCACGCATTCGTGTGATAGTGATAGCGCCTACAAACTAATAACGGTAATTAATAGTTATAAAATAATTTGGAGGTACGCGAAACGTCACAGTATTGTAACGGTGTTTGTAAGTTTGTTTGTTGTGGACAAGGTCTAGGCCTGCGAAGTAACAGTTACGTTAGACACCGACTGCTTTCGTCATATGGTCAAAGTCCTACTTAGAATTTTGCCGAGGCTAAGGAGTTCCAACTCTAGCAAGATTGAAGAACATGGAAGGTATTTTTGCTTCTACTCAGCGTTCTTCTTCTCCTTGAAACTCATTCCGTCCTATGGGGCGTCGTAAACTGTTTAATACTTTTCAGCTTCCCACCCAGTTCTTCAACATCTGACAGTCCATTACCATCTCCTTTATTTCGTTCATCGTTTTCCCTTTTACCTTACCTATCTCTTCTACTTCTTGCAACATATTTTCCTTTGTTTTGCTTTCCATCTTTTGCATTATTATGTTTCTTCAACCCCCTTCTTTATTAGTCTATTTTGGTTCATTCTAGTTATGCGTCCATGTCAGTTTAGTTTATAATATCAGTCCTTATTCTACCGACCCTTTGAAAATCTGATTTCGAATCATATACAAGAAGTCTTATCCACGATCTTACTAAATCGTTTCACTTCAGCTGCGGTTATGGTACTATCATGTGTCTTTTGCATCACCCGCCATTTATTTGCATATTTTATTTGTTATCTCCAAGTCTATTTTACCCTCATTCGAATGTTGGTTGCTTTATGGCTTTCTTTAAGCAATGCGAAAATGGAAGAATTTGGATAGCCGTGTTTGCAAAATTTATTTTAAACCAATCTGCATCATTAGAGTGTTACTAAAGTGGAGGAAATTAGAAAATTGCAATTTTCAAACTTGGAACGATATTATTAATTCTACAGAATTTAGAAAGTTATTTTACTATACTGCCAGCATGTTGTCTAAATTGAATATATTGGAAAAACTCTCTTCCAAATTTTTAGTTCTTCCAAACGGCAGTATATTTAGTTTAATGTTGTGTAAATCGCTTTTCCAAAACTGTCATCTCCTTTTCACCATGGTAAAGCCTTAGGATAATTTTCTTAGAGCTTCAGAATCTACAAAGAGTTTTTTACCAAGGTTTGCAGTTGTTTTAAATCACGGTGCATTTTCCAAAGGGTTTTTGTCGCAACTTGTATTAATTTTTTACTGAAATCCCCAATTATAATAAAAATTAAAGTTTATTAATTTAATAAATTGAACGGGCAATTTTCTACGTACCTATCTAGTAGTACGTTTCTCTGTTTCTAAGGGAACAGAAAATTAATATTCAATAAAACTTTAGAAAGTAATGTGTAAATGTTTATGTGACTAGTCAGGGAAATGCAATTTTCGCGCCGCATTTTCGGAGCGAAAATAGTACTTTCGCTCCGATTTCAGAAAAAATATTTTTTTAAAATTTCATTTGAAAAAGTAGGCGTTTTTAAATTAATTTCAGGGTGTGAAGTGGCAATTTTTTTCATTCAGTGAAAAAAAGCGACACTGCTTTTAATTTAGGAATGAACAAATTATTTATTCTTTTATTAATTTTTAGTTATATTTTGACGTGAGCAAATTGCAGTTTTAACACTTTTAACACTTGTGGTTTACATTTTTACTAAATTCAAAATCGATTAATAAAGTGGCACTTTGGTGGATATAAATGTCACTTTACTATATGATAATGTCACTGTCAAAATCGAGGTTTGCAGGTTAGGTTTTGTGTCAGTTTGTGTCAAATTCGAGGTTACCAGGATAGGATATGTGTCAGTTTATGTCAAATTTGGGGTTAGCAGATTAGGTTTTGCATCAGTCTGTGTCAAAACTGACGAAAAACCTAGCCTGATAACTTCGAATTTAACATAAACTTACAGTGCCACCAACATATTATTCATACATTTAAATTTCCACAGCGGCCTTTTTTAATGGACATCTGGTATAGTGTTTTTATATAAATGTTTGTTTATAAATACTAATACAAAATGCGAAAAAATTGTATACACACTTCGAAAGAAAAGTACTTTTACTAAACTTAGCTTTTTAAGTTACTCGCTCGCTTCGCTCGCTCGTACTCAACCAAGCTATATTCGTTTAGTAAAACTTTACTTTTCTAAAGTTGTTGTGTAATATACTATTAAACGACTCCGTAGCTTACTTACATTCATTTCCTTCAAATCCTATTCTTATATTTCTCACTTGTTTTTGTCTTGTATATTCAGCTTCGGCAACATACAAAGGTATCAGTGAATTACTTTATCTACTATCAGAGTAGAGTATGTAATGCATGTTTTGAGTCAAGTGTCTAATTATACAAGTATGGGCTCATATTTCTCCATGCCGTTTTCTAGTGCTGTTTAATAATTTTTTTGTGAATGTTAATCTGATTAATATTTAAAAATACCAAATACCAAATACTACGAATTATCTTCTTTGGCCGTAAAAAAACTAACAGGTATAATCTTCGGTTTCTTTCCCTTATTAAAGGCCTAGGGACTATTTTAACCACAAAGTGGTTCTACGAGCCTACTTTTCCCTTAAGCCGGGTAGGTGGCTATCCTTGTCCGTCGAACGTAAGGAAAAGTTTCCTGGTTAGGGGTTAACGACTACCACAGGTGTGCGTACGATTTTTAAACTCTAGAGTATCCGGGATTCGAACCCGGGCCGGCCGCTTGAGAAGCGAGTATTTTCTCGCTGGGCCATTATATTTCCCTTCTCGTTCGTTGATTTGCTTGTTTATATGTACTTTTCTAGTTTAATTCTTTTCAAAGTTTACCGAGACTGACGTTCTTTCCACAAACCCCAGCCGATTTTGGTACTTTTACGCAGCAAGCAAACACGTATATTGGAGCAATACCCACAAAACACATTGGCGCGCGTTTTAAAGCTAATAATTTTTAAAATATACCAGCAAACAACAATGAGCACAGTTGTATCAATCGGCTGTATAATGAAATGCTATTTTAAGCACACTCCGGTGAGCCAGGTCAAGCACACCGTTCTCCTTGAGAGTGCCAGAGTTTTGTCTTTGTATGATAGAACATCGTCTCCAGATATTTAGTGAAACAATCCGCTTTTTCTTTATTGTTATTTGCCCAGATTTTGGTACCTTTCGCCTGATCGGTTAGACATTTAATGTTGCAAAAAACATTTGTCGTATTATATTTATTCCAACCCCTCAGCAACCTTTATATGAAATACGTATCTAAGGAGCTTTCAGCCTCAGAGAGTATAGGAAAATTTGTACTGGGTTCGTACTGTTGCAAGAGTGGAAATTTAGAATCTGAGGTAGGCTACCTCATCGTACAGAGATGCTGCATTTTGTCATTTGAAATAAATTACGATATTCTTTACGAGAGTACTAACTCTTTCTGTGAGCATTATTTAATAATGTTTATTAATGTATACCTATTCAGTTTTCTTATTGTGCGGTTTTGATCAATGTTTTAGCTCATTAAATTTTATGAATGAATTTAAGTTGTTTGCATTTTTATTTGTGCTATATCATTTTATATTTTATTTTTACTTTAGTGAAGTCGTTGAGCAACTACGTTTTCGATAGTTTACTAATAGTTGCAAATGTTACCATTTCATGAATTATGTTGTACGTTATTTTCTTATTTGTGTTGACTACTACTTGACTCCTTACAACTGATATATTAGACTAGTATTACACCTATTAACAGTTAATAAATGCTAAAAATATTACCTGTGTTAGCATACTTGACAGCAATGCCGATTTGATTATTTTTCCAGTTTCCATTACACGTAATGTTCACCTCAAACGTGGAAGTGCGGAACGTAGCCTGGCTTTTCAAAAAAAGTGGTCTTATTTGTTTATGAGCTAGTAGAGCTGGCTCTGATTTCAGCTGCGTTTGCAAAAAGTACAAAATCGCGAACAGCAGGGCAAAACGGCTCATTGGAAGCAAAAACTACATCCACTTCAATTTATTAGCAAGGGTCGTCTTCCCGCCAAAGGTAACCGCAATAAGCCGCAAGCCGAGCAAAATCAGTTTCTTTGATGTCTGAAAGACACGTCGATTGCCATAAAGTGGTACTTTCTACGCCTAAAAACGCTGATGCAGTCTGGCCCAAGCTTCTGTATTACAGTTATCGGAAAACAGCAAGGTTGGAATTAGTTCCACCTTACGTAATGCGTGATCGGAAATTTGCCGTTGGCCCTGCAATTTAAATTATTATTAGAAAGTGGGCTAAGTTCGTTTTGGTGCGAATATTGGTGATTTGGAAGTTGCAGCGCAGGGTCGGACTATCCCAGAAGAGGTATATTAGATGGAAGAGTTTGGGGCGCTGCACTCCATGTAGAAGCTTGGCGTGAGACTTTATGTCAAAACGCAGTCGTTTGGTACACTTACTTCGTTGCTTCCATAATCGACTGGATGAATCGCCTGTCAGTTGCCAGATTTGAGCATTGAGCCCCTTACCTTTAGCACCGCTTCTCTGAGCCAAAAGCAATATACCGTAATAAACATGTGTGCCGGGCCGCACACGTGTAAGTCAGCAATATTTGGATTTTAAAAAAAGCACGGAATTGCCAATATTTGAAATAAAACATGCGAGAAAGTGCGGATATTTCAAATGTAAGTGCAGAATTTTAAACTGGTCTTAACACATTATAATGGATGGCATAAGGCAAAACCAGCCAATCTGGTATGAGCATATGCATAGAACGAAGGTGGTGTAAAGCTCCCAAGACAATTAATGGAATAGCAGTCAGCAGAATGGCGGAAAGGATGAGCATCTGAAGAATCTTTGATGACTTGGCAGGACTGGATGTCTAGAGCAATGAGCTGAAGAGATGTGAATAAGGACAGTGGAACGACAGAAGTTATATATGCGTCGGACAACGGCGAGAGATGTTTTACCCCAATTATCTACTTCTGCTAACAGAATTAAACTGTTACCACCGCAAATTAAAAAGGTTTTTCTTGGAGGAAAGCGATGTACCCGAACTGAAGTTACAAATACAGTTAATGGCAGTGGTTTACGTTCCCACAATGTCGATGGTGATGTTTTAATGGGTTTCGAAAGCAACAATTCAAGAACACCAAACGCTTACGAGCTGGAATTATTTGTTTTTATTATAGTAACATTTCGAGCTAATTCTAATAAAAATTCTTAGTAATAAATTAACAAAATTCATTTAAATAAACAAAGTGAAACGGATCAATTCGTGCCACCTGTATTTATCTCTTCATTATATGATAATCAGCAATGAAGCCTGACAGTAAGTGCTCTTGTCTTTGTGCACGTAGTTTAGTACTATTGAGTGATATTTAATGTATACGCTGTCAATGACTATAAGTGCCGTGTGCTACGAGTGCGTGAAACAATGCGCCAACAATGCAGTTTTAGAGCGGGAATAACCGGTCAGTATGGGAATCAACGCCGAAGGCCTGCAAGAAGTGCATTCGCGCCGAAGTGGTTGAATAGCGCGGATCAAGAGATTCGCACCCAGATTGTTAACAAGAGCGGCTCGTCGCGAGTTCGCTGATCGAACTCGCGAATTGTCGGCAACACGAAGCGGGATAATAACATCCCTAAACAGCGCAGCATATATTGTGTGGTGGCCGGCATTATTCGCCGTCGGCTCATCGGGCCTCTGAAAGAGACGCCAGCACCCAGAAGCAGCCAAATCCTGCCGCAGTTGTAGCCTTGTCAGAAGACAGCTACCGTTGCGACATTATAGGAAAAGCACCTGCCTTGTATACTACAGCTACAACCTTTGGAAGCCCTCAAAAGCCAGGTTAGTTAATAGCCATAATCACCGTGCAAGCGAAATATTATTGCACCAGCTGGAGCCATTACCCTTGTGATTGTTAGCACGGGGAATTACCTGCTGAGAGAGCGTCGCAGTTACGTCATCCCAACGTCGTCCCACTATCTTCGAAGGCCGGTATCCGGTTACGAGCCTGTTGAAGAAGGGACAGCGTCGCGTTGAATTTACTAGTGCACGCTATTTAACTTTGCGCCGATTAATGAACTTCTACGTATCTGTTGGAACCATTTTCATATATGTAGCGTGTTAGTGCTGTATTTTGCGTGTACTTATATGTATTTTCGTGTGTGTGTATTGGTTTGCAGATTATATGTCTTCATTGTAAACTGTTTAGCTTCTGGTCATTCATATTTGCATTGGTGAGTACAACAGTTGAGGTGTCCACGAGCTGGCCTAAAACATTATTTGTTGGCCTCAAATAACATTAGCTTCCTCTTAGCCACTCTGCGAATATAAAAAAAAGTCTCATAAGGATACCGACTGAATCAGCTAACGAAGCCAGGGCAAAGTAAAGTAATAATTCAGTAGGTGTCGGCTCGGAGTAAGACGCTGCGCTTCAAAAGGCAGAACCGCGATTGCTGGTATTTGACGACGGTGATTATGAATCGATATATGTTGCATAGACGAATTTTAGGCTTATTAAACATAACGTTTCTTTTATAGGCTTTTATAAGTTCAATATTTACTCCTTGTTTCATTTGCAATAGTGATCGTTACTATTAGGCACATTACATCCTGTTTTAGAATAATAGAATAATATAGACATATCGAAAAATGCCAGCGATGATAACATATTAATTGTATGTTAAGCACAATGCATTATTGTTTACATGTTAGAAATTATAAAAGAATCAGTAATAATTCTATATTAGAATTAAATGAGAGGCGGTGTCAGCAGTATGGATCAGCAGATAATTAATCGCAGTTGCAAGCTACAAACGAAGGGCTGGCCTTGGGTACTCACTTTTTCTTCAAGTCATTGCCGTTGCTTCATTGAATAGATTTTAAATGTTTACAACCACACTCACGTTTCATATATTCAAACATTTTAATAAAATTATTTTCATTTCTGCATTAATACTTGACTAGAACTCTTTTGTTAAACATGTTTAATGTGTCTCGACAACGTTAAGTGTATAAAGCCATAAGGCAATAGCAGTAGCAATGAATTCTATAAAAAGCAATAACAAAGTTTAAATGCATGCAAAACGTTTTGAAGCAGATGTGAATGCTGAAGTGTCAATAAACAGCTGTTTTCGGAACCACAATTGAAACATTAACCCTAGAACTGCTATTTTCACTAATGAACCACATGTATGTACAGCAAAAAAATAAAAATCTGTTTGTCTATTTGACTGTAGGTTACATTTAGGTTTGGTTTGAAAAGATATACGAAAGCGTGTTCATAAAAACCACAATTGTAAAATATGATCAAACATTATTTTCATTTAGTATGACTATGGAATAGTTCCTAACTTAAGAATGAAACTACGTTTACACTTAAATACCAAATTTGACATTTGATTTTTATGTGGTTGAAACGATAAAGAAGCCGACCTGCGATTGATTAATTAAAATAATCGATGGTAGTAAAAAATCGCAGATGGCCGAGCTAACTCAAATTTCGGCGATTAAGTCGTGGGTTCTAATCACCAGCTGTATCCCTGCAATATTCTCAAAAAAATGGAAGCCAGAAATCCAAAGATTTCAAATAATTAAAAATAATAACTACAAGCGACTAGCATTTATTTAATAATCAAAAATAAGTCGTCTTGTAAAGTCAACAGTAACCATTGAAAGTAATTTAATCACAAACAAAGTGTCATAATACAGTGGTGTAGATATGTTGAAGGTTGCGACACTCACAAAGGTTAAAAACCCCTTTCAGGTTCTCAAATTAATTGTAATTACCAAATAACTCAAGGGATAAGCTTATCACTCTCATATCGTTTAAACCTTTCTACCCAGGTTATTGAATTCAAAAGGCGTGAATGCTCCTTTTACAAAGGACCTATTAAACACCAAAAGTACCGCTTTAATATTGATCAAGATTAAATATAATAATAACCAGATACATATCAAACAAAAGCATGTATTAAATTGAACTATATAATTAAGTAATGACAGTGATTGTGAATGCTAATCTTGACTGTGGTTAGTTTCGGAATTCAAATTCCAAATATTAAATATAATTAACGGAAAATAATGGTAAACACGGTGGCAACGTGGCAAGAATGAGGGACGACAGGTGGACGAAGAAGATTATTGAAAGGCGACCAAGACAAGACGCTTACAGAAACAGAGGACGTCCTCCAACTCGATGTGCGGATGATCTTAAGCGAGTGTCCAGCAACTAGATAAAAGAGGCACAAAACCGACCTAGATGGCAAACGTTAAGAGATTACGTGATGATGATGATGATGAATTGTAAACCGCCGAGCCAAATCAATTCGAAGGCCGGGGCAACCATCTGCTTTCAATATACTGATTAATCACTGACGGAAAAACTTGTCAGGAGTTGCTATACCAAACAGCCAGGAGTTTCCTTAATGGGCCCGTGATCAAAGCAGAATCACTTTCCAAGTTGAAGCATTAAGGCTGGACATCCGGTGGAGTTGAAAATTAAAGCAGCACGGCGGCCTAGCGTCCCAGATCGATTTTCCGGTTTTACAATATTATTTAAGAGCTAGAGAAAATACAATTAATATGGGAATAACAAACAAAAAAGCGCCATCGTACCTGATTCGGATTATCAGCTCTCAGAAACGAAATTAGTTGTCGTCGCGAAATAAGCACACACAACGCCTTCTTAGAAGCAAGTTGCTTCGTAGAAATGCAGGAAAAGAATGCTCGTAGATCGGCCAACAAGCGAAAAACAGCTGAAGGCTGGAGCGTCGCGATAACGAGCAATACGGACTTTCCAGAATCGATACAAAGTGAGCGGACTAAAAATTTGAAATAATTCGAAATACAACGGATTATAACTCAAGTAAAAATATACAGGTTGGCCTGAAATAATTGGATAACTGGCGAAACAAATAAGCGGAGCCAAAGAATTGTTTCATGGTTTATAGTTGCATTCATTAGGAACTATTCCATAGCCATTCTAGATAATAATAATTATTGATCATACTACATTTTCAGGCGAAGCACTTTTGTTGGATGCACGGTTTCTGACATTTTGCGTGGGACCATAATTTTACATTTGAACAATTTTTGTTCATGATATTTTGACGTACTTAGAACAGAAAAGGTAATTTACCTGAATAAAAAATGTTTTTATGTAGCGCTGGTAAGGGCACATGAAGACCACTCCAACACTTTTGTGTAAATATAAGCTTTAGCACTAGCTTATACACACTTTGTACATAGACAATGTAGATGCACAATATGAAGAAAAATATGTATGTCGGCTCATGATGCGCTTACATTGCAATATTCGGAAGCATAGGTGCAATGCTTTTGTTATTGTGGTTTTAATACCTGTACTGAATTACAGGTCTAGATTTATAAATGACTAGCTTTTACCCGCGACTTCGTTCGCGCGAGGTTCGTTATTTGTGTATTAAATAATGACTAATTATTTTCTGTCATCCCATCCCATCCCATCCCATCCTATCCCCGTCCCCGTCCCTTTCTCCGTCCCCGTCTCCGTACCGTCCCATTCCGTCCCGTCCCGTCCCGTCCCGTCCCGTCTCGTCTCGTCCTGTCCCGTCCTCTCCCCTTCCATCCCATTCCTTCCCTTCCCTTCCTTTTCCGTCCAGTCCCTTCTTGTTCAGTCCCGTCCCGTCCAGTCCCGTCCCTTTCCGTCCCGTCCCGTCCCTTCCCCTTCCATCCCATTCCTTCCCTTTCCTTTCCGTATCATCCCGTTCCGCCCCGCCCCGCCCCGTCTCGACCCTTCCCGTCCCGTCCCGTCCCGTCCCGCCCCTCCTCTTCCATCCCATCCCCTCCCCTTCCATCCCATCCTTTTCCTTCCCATTTCCGTCCCGTCCCGTGCCGTCCCGTTCCGTCCCTTTCCTTCCCGCCCAGTCCCGTCCCGCTCAGTCCCGTCCCGTCCCGTTTCTTCCCTTATGTCATGTTCACCGTCTTGGACTTAAAAATAAATGCCATTTTCGCAATCAACGTCCCAAAAAACCTCAATAACGTCACCCATATCGATTTTTAGGCTTACTTACCCCATTTCACCCCCTAAGGGGTTGATTTTCGGAAAATCACGAAATACGTGTTTGCTTATTTGTTTTTAGGAGTACTCCTACGAAGTTTCAAGTCGAAATGTCTATTTAATATTATTTTTCCATACAAAATTGGAACCAACATTTTACCCCTTTAGGGGTTGAATTTCGAAATATCCTTCCTTATTCCTTGTATACATCATAAAGGGAACCCCTGTGCAAAATTTCAGCTTTCTAGGTCCAAGGGTTTGGGCTGGGCGTTGATGAGTCAGTCAGTCAGGACTTTTAGAAATATATATAAGAAAATCATACAAGAGATTTCAAAAAACCCCATTATGTGTTAGCACTATACTTACGCGGGTCAGCGTTGAAGCTGAGATCTAACAAGAGATTCTAAACAACCCCTAAGAATTCTATCTGCACGTTATCAGTAAAACTAGCCGACGGGATAAGCGAAAGAATTCTAACGGAGCTAAAATATCGACACAGCGGTACAATGCGCTGAAGGCATTACTGCACTGCTAACGGGAATATGCTCCAAAAGTTATTTCCCAAAAAACACAAATGCGTAGAATTAAAAAGTCGCACAAAATTTTGCAAGAACGTAATGTATCCACCAAAGTTAAGCTATAAAGGTGGGATCGTAGGTGCAGCAAGCTCCTTGCTCAAAAACAGCAAAAACGCCAGCTCTGCGGACTGAAGGGCTTTAATGCTACACGCTATGCAGTAAGAGATTCTCGCTAGAGTTTCGTTCGAGAAATGGACAACGCCAGTTCGAGGATTTCAAGAGGGGTTCCTGCAAGATTGAGTAGATATACAGGACTGGCTGCGATACAAGACGTATATGAACGATAATGGTTCTTTTTTGAAATATAGTAGATTGCGTTTTGCAATAATCGTCGTATATTTGCTAAGGCAGAAGGGTAAGCATCCACAAAAACCATTAACCTTAAAAAATTAATGTTTTGCACAAGATGAGCGTGATCATTCCTGGTGGACTTCAGCGTATCGGGCTCAACCAAACGAAAATACTGACCGGTTATTCTTTCCTTCATTTTTTTGCTCGCCAACTACATTACGGCTCTCAATTTTTAAATGATTCTAACAAACATTCCACATCCTTCAGCTAGTTGTGCACCAAATGTATTCATTAACTACTAAAACATTTCGATATCTCTAGCGATGCACTTTGTATTGAAGTCAATCTTTACCCAGTGAGCCTTGTTCAACAGTTACTTGGGGTGATATGAAAAAGTGTTAACTAGTTTTAAAAATAACAAGAAATGTGTCTATATTGCCTTAGCGCGATATTGTCAACATCTTCAGAGACCAAAATGTATTAGTTCCAAAATCTATCGAACTATAGGAGAATGTGAAAAAGGATACCATGTATAAATCTACCTGAAATTGAATTCGCCGAATGTTCTACACAGGTTGTCGACAGAATGGTAAGAAAATCTAAAAACAGGTTAACGACATCAGTGCGGAACCAGGTCGACATTTTCATGTTTCGCACATGACTGTGCATTGAGAACTTTATCGTAATATCTTCAACTATCACAAAAGATGTAAGCGAGATTATGCGAGATCAACGAAAGATTTGCTGATTTAACATAATGTTCCATTTATGCCAAAATATGAAAGCCCACCCAATATTTATCTGGAAAAACCAATCAAGTATTTTCGAGCCTTCCTAAGTAGAAAGTGTAATCCGGCTTTTCTACGTACCCTATACTCTACGTTACTACAAATTTGACTTGCCTTTTGTTTGCTACTTAACTCAGTCGTAGATGCACAAAACCCGTTCTTACCTCAGTGGAGCTAAGGGTATTTGTGAATATTGCTGGTTCCGGCCTGCTTGTGATCACCTATAATTCTTTAATCATACAAGTCCTGTTATAAATAGAAACCAAACAGTTTACATAAAAATACCTATACTCTGGAAAAGAACATGCATGCATAAAAATACATATAAAGAATACATAATAGTAATACAAAAATGTTATGTAAGCTATCAGCAATAGCTAATAAGGTCCCATAAGCGCAAGGTTGAAACTACATGCTTAAATACACTTTAAATAGGAGTGTAATTGTCAATGCGCAGCGCTAACTCTAAAACAAATCGTGCGAACAAGGCGTACTCTCACGCACAAATTCCACTTAATGCAGCCCTGCCTTCGGTAGCTTGAAATCGGCTGACGCGATGTGTCTACGGGATAATACAAGCGCTTTGTTCGAACGTGCTAATTCAGCAGCTACGCACGTTGCACATATTGCTTAATTTGTTGCAATCCCATCATGGTTCGCCACTATGATTATTTATAGGAATGAACTCTAACTCGGTGTTGATCCCGTAGTTATCTGCTCTCAAGGCTGTATTGTAGCTCAATAATGACTAAGCGTAGACTGCTGTTAACACAGGCCCACACAGAAGCTCTCAATCGCACTTTATAATATTTTGCGTGGACGTCCCTTTTGCCTGGACTCGCTGCCTCTAAAGCGCAAAGTTGGACCAAACTGCTACTTCACTCCGTCGCATGCAGTTCTAATAATAGCACACGAGATCAGTATCCGCTGGCTTGCACATCCTTATTAAACATAGCGAAACATTCACTTCAAGTTTTAGTTACACAATACGTTTTAATCGAATTACTACAATGTAAGAAATACAGTTTAGTCCTATACCTGCCAGAATAATGGTTAAATATCAAGCTGATTATTAAATACCAAGGTGACACAAACTAGCCCGTTACAAAAGGTGTAGGAACGCGGCTAGAATGTACAAAACAAGAAACAACGCATAATATTTCCAAAGATTATGCAATTGATGTAAATGCTATCCTAAAGCTCAGGTGAGATGAGACAGAAAAATTGCGGGCCATTGAAAATAATGGAGCCCTTGCCATTACATATCGCTGTGTTTAATGTTACTTGACAAGTAAGATCAGAGAAGCCAGGTAGCACAGTTGGAAAAGTGCTTGCATTAAGCAAGTCCTCGGTTCGAATCCCGCGGGGGCCGAAATTTTCCGCAGCCTTGGCCATTGGAATCGGACTCAGTGTAACCATTCACAGTTGGACACCAAATTAACTGTGCTCTACTCAAAACCACAGGCCTAAGAGATAGAGTAACAAGGTCAACACATTACCAAGACACACATCTCACACAATGGTTGCCACGTAAGCACGAAAGGCGCGCTCTAACTTTGTAACCTGAATCCGTGGCAAGTTTAGCATTAAACCGCGAGACGCAAGAGATATATAAAGCAACAGCCTCTACACCGCGAGGTAAAATGAGGTTACCGACCATACATACACTTTCATACATGTAAGGTCAACGTGTTTTAAAGGTTTTTTGCATAAAATTGGATTTGAATTCAATATACGTAGATCTATAGTAGTCTCGGGTCTGAAACTGACTTCAAGCAACATGCATATAAACATTTAATTTTCTTAGATAAATAAGCATAAGCATATTAATCCTCAAAGATCAGACATTAAAATCACAACGAAAATCATCATAAAACATAATATGAAAAAAAAAATTAGTAGCATAACTATATTTGAAAAACATTTACATTTAAACAATATAAAGAAAAGCGCTAGCATAACTGCCTTTTATATGCAAACGGCTTTGCAATTGACATATGTATTTATTTGTCTGTGAAGCACATCCCTTTGTGCTCACAAAAGCTTCACAACACAGTCTAAAGCAAACGCTTCTTGCTTAAGCTGCAATTATTTCCTTTATCAGTTTATCTTAAAATTGCACCTGGGAACTGCTGTGTAGCTGGACTCTGTCTTACGTCATATCTTGAATGAACCGTTGAGTGGAACCTTCCCACAAAGGCTGCTGACTGTTGCCGCTCCATCTGCTGACATCGCGGCACTAAATATACCTTATGAAACCCTTCGTCGGTCTCGTAGAGTCGTACTTACTCAATACTTCATTACTTTGCACTTTAGCTAAACTGCAAACACTGCTTGCTATACAGAAACACTATTAAGAGTAAATTAAATTATATTTGATAGTTTGAGTCGCAAGGACGTGCGCCATCCAGCTTGGCGCATCCGCGACTGCTTAAGTTTCCCGCAATCGAAGTCGTAATGACGCTGTAAATAGACCGCTTCACACCCTAAATAGCACCGCACTCTCGCGTTTTTAGGACATTAAATTACAATGATTAAATATAATTAACAATAGAAGAACGGCTACACATATATGTACGTATTTAACAAAAAAATTCAGGCAGAAGACGCCAAATGACAGTTTCAGCTTTTACCAAATTTTCAGAAAATTTGCGAATTGTATTTTTATCTAAACTATTGAAAAGCTCGATGACGCAGTGGGTAAAAACACGGGATTTCTATTGGACGGTAGTAACAATTTTTCAAAAATTCGTTCATTGTATGACTGCGCAATCTGACCGAAAATGTCGTCATAACGCTTACCGCGTCTACTGCTAGATATAGACCACCCTTAATTAATATCACTCATTGTTCATCATCCTGAGCCGTTCATCTATTTGATACATTTGGTATCATCAGTCTACCTAGTCAAGGACCTGCTTCTGCTAGGTACTAAAATAATCACATCGAAGCCGCAAATGAAGAGTACGCCTGATCCATCTTTGCCATTCATTTGGGCCGCATGGTTCACTGAGTTCCAATTAATATTATACTTTCAATAAGCATCTACTATTCCTGTTCCTTGACTAATAGCATTATTTGGAATTTTATCTCTCCGAATTGTTCTCAGCACTGAATGCTCCATGGCTCGTGGCACTACTTGATTTTTTTATAATCTTCTTAGTGAAAGTCAAAATTGCCGCCTCATAGGTGAGTTTTGACAGGCGCACCCATTCCTTTAGACAAACTGGTATGCCACCGTTAACCACGTTCCATTTTAACTTATCAAGAGTAGTATAGGTTAAAGGAATCCTACTTCATATTCCGTTAGTCTGGTAGCCGGGCCCTAGGCAGATTTCATGTCTGAAATATTTAGGGGAACTTAGTTTTGAGATATATGTATTCTCTATTTGTAAGTAGGGTTTCACGACATTAACACTCAAACCAATTTGACCTGATACTATTATGAATTTGTTAAGTATATTATTTGCGGCATCAGCTCGACCTGTAATTAAAACATCATCTGCAAACCGTAGGTGGTAGGTGGTTCAGCTTCTCACCATGAATGTTTATGCCCATCTCATATAATTCAATTTTATTTTTTTCCATGTAGCATTGATACATTATCATTGATCTCTTTTACTTCTTTATAATTTTATAAGCTATTGATAAGAATTCACACATACACACACGTACATTGCTGTCTGAGAACAATAACATCTCTTACAATGGTCTCCCATTTGTTTCTATGCTTTGCTAATCTACATTGCTGTCTGAGAACAATAACATCTCTTACAATGGTCTCCCATTTGTTTCTATGCTTTGCTAATCTAGTCCAATTTTGTAGTAGTAGGTCTTTTAGATCAGTCGGCATGTTATTCTTTCACCAGCTACGTGATATTTCTCTAGGGCGTTGTCCATCAGGATTTCTGGCAAAAACATTCTTTATTAGCCTTGTTTTAAAGATTCTCCATACGTGACTTAGCCATTTAATTCTTTACTTCTTGATCCACTCGAAAAGCTTTTCTAGTCATATAGTCTTTCCAGTTAGCTATTCAGACGTGCACGCCAACAAATCGTGCGAACAAGACAAACTCTCAGGCCCAAATTCACTTAGTGCGGGTCTGCATTCGGTAGCTTGAAATCAAGCTGACGCGATGTGTCAGCAGGGTTATGTCATCGCTTCGTACTGGCACTCGCCAAGGGTGATGTATTGTAACGTAATTTACTAGTTACGCTTCTACTTTTCCCAGTTTCCTGGACCGAGTATTCAACCGTAGGAATTATTTATAGAAACTAATCTTGCGTTACAGTTGCTTCAAATCGTCTCGTACATTGACAAGATCCGCTGCGTCTTGGATGCTAGAATAGACGCTTCCGGCTTTGAAGAATTATGGGTACCCGGTATCGATTCAAAGATAGTTCTAAGCTCTCGAGGCATTATTTTGTCTCAAGAATAATGAAGCGTCGACTACTGTTAACACAGGCCTACACATAAACTCTCAATCGCATTTTATAATACTTCGCGTGACGTTCCTTTTGTTTGGTTGCCTATTAGCAATAGACTGGCGTCCCGTGCTTCCGTTCGCGCACAATTTGCTTTGATTCTATTAATAGCCGCACTCAACGACTGTATCAGCTGGTTTGTCCGCACAATCACGCGCAAAACATGCGTTGCAAGTTTTAAATGCATGGTACGTTTTAACCTAATTATTACAATGTAAGAAATACAGTTTGGATTAAATCTAGCAAAGATCTTTCTTAACAGATTTCGTTCGAATATTATCACTAATTTGTGTAACCTTATAATCGCACATGCTCATTTATCTGTTTAATATTTATCTTTCTCTTTGTATCCGTCTTGGATATAATTTTTCGTCGCTTACCTTTGGTGGTCCACACGACCCCCGTTCGGGCCAATCTATAGTCACAACGAACTGCAAATTGTTTAGCAGTCACATTCTGGACAATTTCCTTTCCATCTGTGGTTACAAAATCTGTTTCGTTCTTTGTAGCCCCATATGGACTCATCCAGGTCAATTTTCTGTTTGCAATGTGTAGATTATGTGGTAATGCAAATTTTTGTAGTTTAGTGCCTCTCCTATTTCTTTTTCCATCTTTATGATGCTCAATAACGTATTCTTCTTCACTCCCATTCTGACCAATGTGAATTTATTCAATTGTATATATGGAGGTTGCAGCATAAGATTGAACTACACTTTTTACTGTCTTAAACAAATAGATAAGACACTTTCGATGATTAGCTTCCTATTTTTAATATTTTTTGCTAAGGATGTTTTATTTATAAGGACGCGAATTCGTTTGTTAGAAGTGTCCTCCCATTTGTAATAAAGAACGTTCCTTAGTTATTTTTCCAGTTCTAATAATTTACCATCTGATTGCATGGTTCACATACAGTGTGTCCCCGGATGGACCTAACTATACTTGTAAACTTCCTTATTTTGCATTTTAGGAAGAACAGTCATTCTTCATAAAAAGTTTTGCTTCATCTAGCAAGTCCACAGCCACTACCAAAATTCCGAAATAACATACAGGGTGTTTAGAAAACGAAACAATGTAAAATTTGGTTAAGAGTAAAGTACCTTTTATTTGAAAGGAAAGCATAAGTATTACTGGGAAAAGATGTTTGAAATTTCAATAGAAGCTCACATATCTAATCTGAACATTGTATCTCAAAGTTGATTTTTTTATCTTTATTGAAAGAATAGCAAAATTTATACTAGTCTAAATTTTGATAAAAAAATCAACTTTGAGATACAACGTTCAAATTAGATATCTGAGCTTCTATTGAAATTTCAAATATCTTTTCCCAGTAATACTTATGATTTCCTTTCAAATAAAAGGTTCTTTATTGTTAACGAAATTTCACGTTGTCTCGTTTTCTAACCACCCTGTATGTTATTTCGAAATTTTGATAGTGGCTACGGACTTGCTAGATGAAGCAAAACTTTTTATGAAGAATGACTGTTCTTCCTAAAATGCAAAATAAGGAAGTTTACAAGTATAGTTAGGTCCATCCGGGGACACACTGTATTGTAAGTGGCAATCTACATGTCCGGTATTCTTAGCAACGTATGTTCCTGATCTGGTAGGTTACCTTCACAATCGAGGATTTAAACAACCAGAGACTAAAAGCTTTTTTTTTAGTTTTTGGCAGCAATTGTGAGTGCAATCGGTAAGAGCGATGAAATAAAGGTGCGCATGGGATTTAGTATGAGGCGTAGTTCTCCGACATTGATATGTGGGGAAGAAAACCATTAACTCACGCGGGCAGGTTCGCTAGCCCTGATGTATTTAGGTCTCTCCTTTACCAGGATCATAGTGGAGTACCTAGCCGCTACCCAGTGTGAAGTTATTAATAGTCCGGTAATAATAGTAAACTGATGCTTCTGCGGAGTGGTCGCTTGCTGATTAGTAACAAAACACATATTCTATACACGTTGTTTACACGATCTGAAAATCTGCGACAGGCAATGGGAAAGCACCATAGATCATACATTGCCCAAGAACATAATGGTACCAGCCGTACGACGTGATGTCAAGTGTAATTTAAAACGACGCTTGTAGGATGCGGCATAATAAGCAGAAGAAAACACTTTCATAAGATATCCATAACTTTTCATGGAGTATGAAAAAATTCCTTATTAAAATGTTGGTTAATTCAAGAAGCATTTACTATGAAATCCTGCTTTTAGAACGGCTGTCAACTTGACGGTCTATTCGATTTCTATTTGTTTTGTAGTGTACCGAGAGGGGCATACAAATGAAAATATTACCTGTAGATAATTCTATAACCTTATGAAGAAACTGCAAGTGGAGGAAGGAAAGGAGAATGTGCTAGGCCAAAGAAGAAAGAAGATGCTTTAATGAGACAACGAATTAGCGAGGCTTCAAAAACACCAATTAGACATTTATGCTAGCAAATTGATGATTTACGTTACGTTACACGCCTTATATCTGCATCCTCGCCGATATATTTCTGTTCAGACACTTTTAGAACAGGATTAGCAAGGGCAGTTCAATTTTAATTCAAATGGGCAGTTGAATTTAACTTTTTTTTATGAACGAAACCTGGTTTTACCTGAGTGGGTATACTAACTTCCAGATATGCCGATTTGGAGTGGCGAGAATCCTCACGCTGCCGAAGCATCCGTTCATTGGCAAAAAATAAGAGTCTGGGTAGGACGTTGTCGTAAGCGAGTTGGGTCAATATTTCTCCAAGGTGACTTAACTGCACCAAAGTAGAGAAGGGAAGTATTGCAACTTTTCTGAAATAAACGTAATGATGAGCTACGGGAGCTACAGGAAGTACAGGTCATTCAGCTGTAGTTACAATTATGTTATATGTGAGTATTTCGGTGACAGAATTATTGGCAGGAATATTGTAACTACCCGGCCTTCGCAGTCCTTTAAAGCAATTGCTTTGAACATTCTTTATGGCATTTCCCGCTGAGAGATTACTTTTTTAAAATATTGACATAAAGCATTGAGAAATTAAACTACTTGTAACACGAAACAAATATTTATTTCTTACAACACGGTTTACTAGTCCGAAAATGTGCAATGTGAAAGCACATAAAGTCTGCGATGCATCTGACAAAGGATAAAAAAGTACAACAGAAATTAGCAATGCGACATAAGACCACTTATCAGCGTTCTCGCTGTTAATATAGAACTTAGAACTGCAGATAAAGCGTCTGCGCAAGCAGGTAATTGACTCGTCATAACCTATTGTGGAATATGCAATTTTCCAAGTGGAACTTTAATGTCTCGAAGTCTATTGGCGGCCGGAAACAAAAACAACCTCTTGAAGAAGAGAAGCCATTATTCGCACAAAAGCCAAAAATACTCGAACCAGTCCATGCCACCGCAACAAAAATCCTCGAAGAAAGACTGAATCGACCGCAAATTTCGCAATCTGTGCAAAACCTCGCGAATTGCCGCTTGATTGCCAATTAGCGATTCTTTTTGAAGGAAACGTTTATGTAATTGTTGCCGGCATCGCTCAACGCCTTCGCGGATGAAGTGCTGCTTTCCCGGCTGCACTTTGCAAATAAACTTGAAATCGGCCCGTATTGGGTCTGACCGCAACGCAAAAATTAGTAATTCATATTTCACACCTTTTACTCCTGAACCACGTCGGCGGCAAATGGTGAGTCTTTCAGACTCGGTTCGATCGTTGAATTTGGAGCATACAGGATGTTTTATCATATATGGACACAGCTTAACTACTGATCCTTAGGTGTTTCGCCAATTTTTACTTCAAAGTTTTTTTGATGAAATAAATTTTGCTTATAACAATAGAAAGTTTGCATGGATGTGGGTGGTGTTAAGAATCTTTAGGGTAATATTAGTTATTTTAAAACATGGGTGTCAAGACACCGATTATATAGCGTTAATGTTGGTTGGGATTGTCGTTTCCAATTCGCCTTGAGAGAATTAGTAACCATGTTCGCTAACATTACTTTTCCTACTAAAAAATATGTCAAACATGTCAGATAAAAACCATGTATACAAAAATTTTGCATAAAACGCAAGCGGGAGAACGGAATCTACTCGCGTATGCGTGAAAACATATCAAACACCCACGAAAATTAATAAAAACGTTTCAAAATAACGTTGTAATAATTATTCTTTAAAAACTCAAGGTCAAAACGTCTTAATGCGGCCCTGTCGAATCACGCTTGCATCTATTCAAATTGGCACAATACGCGTATGTAAATGTAAACACATCAGGACTCGGGTGTTACCTCGTAACTGCAACACATTCCTAAATCGAATTACCTTAGTTTCGAGAAGTTACGCAGTTTTGCATCAAGGTATGATTCCGATGGTGACCGCAGCAACCGACTGCAACTACAGGCTGCAGCCGCAGACCGCAGTGACGTTGCCGTCTGTGGTCTGATCAATGTTGCTCACGGCGACAAGTTGGTCTTGCAGTTTTATGGCAAGACGCAGCTATTAACTGCGGAATGTGAAGAATTGAATAATTATATCCACAAAATGTAGGTACTAATATCAATGAAATGATATATATAGACAAAATTATTTAGGAATAAAATCCTATGTTTTTCCAAACATTTTCTTTTACTAGATTATTCCTATAACTAGCGTGTCCCCTAATTTTTATTAATTTGTCATCCTCTGCTTCTAAAAAACTCATTTTTATTTTTTAAACGATTAAAAACACGTATTGTCGCTCTGCGGTCAGCGTCAGAACTGGTTCTTGATCGGAAGTGCGGTCTGCAATGGCGGCGAGGTGCGACCGCAAGCGACAGTGACGCTATGTTCAGAATCCATTTCATATAAAATAGTCAAACCAGTACTGTCGCCGGCGGTCTGCCGCTGCAGCCTGCAGTTTGCAGTCTGCCGTTTGAAGTCTGCGGTCACCATCGGAATCATACCTTTTCATGTAGCTCTAGAAGTCAAGGTGTGGAAACTTCCCACACAGGCTGCAATGGGGGAATTCCAGCACAGTTAACTCTGACGTCACGGCTTCGTAAAGACGTACTCAAATTTCGTAAATGCTTTTTTGGGTGCGGAGTAAATTAGGGTCTCTCAACAGACGCTTTAAATGTATCTTTAACCCTCCAGTACCCGTTCAAAATTCTAAGACATCAGTACCCGCACCGGTCTCGCAGTCCGACACCCCTCTTCCACCTCCATAAAAATAATGAGATATCTTATGGCATTAGTTTCTTGTTCACTAACGTTTTCCTAATCAGATATTTCCTGTTCAGTGTCACTGTCCACTTCCCTAGTTTCCAATAAATTATCTTCGTCAGACGATGGCACATCTTCATAAAACGCGTTGTCGACATCCTCCTCCGCTATTATATCTCGCATCGTCTGTTCTTTCTCATAAAATCTGCCATGACTATAATAATGTTTTAGTATGACAGTGTTACTAAAAATGCAAAAAGTACTTCCTTCTCCTCACATTGGTCGTATATCAAAGGTAAAAATAAAAACAACTCGGGTACCCGCTTCGGTCTCTGAAACCGAAATTATAAATAACTTTTAAACCACTGCACGCACGAACTCAAAACTGCATACGGATCTTCAATGGCAATATATAGGAAGGTAGTGAAATGGGCGGTAAACTAACGCTAGCACATTAAGTAATATAATGCATCATGTGTTTGCTCGGTCTCACAGACCGTAAACGGGTACTGAAGGGTTAAATATAGCACAAAATTGTGTACTCACATGTACACGTTGAATAATGTAAATCCTGAAAATGCCGTCTGCTCTAACAAACGTTGCCTGATGAGCCCACCAGGACTAATAGGCAGTAATTTACTGACTGCGGGTTGTTGTAGCTGATTGTATTTACTTCGCTCTTCGTATGACCCAATTGATATAGCCTTCGTCACCCACACCAGGAGATGGACACTATAAGCACTCAGGTAAAGCTCGCACTTCGCTTTCTCGCACCCCGCTACATGCTGCAACGTTGCATTTCTCGCGGCAGAAGCACAAGTTTAAATTAACAATGCATTTACAGAGTTTTGCGAATATTCATAATTTCGCAATACAATGCTTACATGTAACATATAAGACAAATTAATATGAAAAAACAAGTTGGTTTTAACTTTGAATATATAATAAACACCATCGGTGGGGAATGATACTCCGTTACACCGTAAAGCTTTATTTACTAATTAACCAAAGCTATGCATGATGCTGCCAGAGAAACTTTAAAAGATAAAATAAACAGAAAGAAAAAGATGGACCGAATTTGGTGAAATATGAATGTTGAAATGTTTACACAAGAAAAAAGGATTAAAAGAAGAATATTCTAGTAAGCAGAGAAGTGAAGAAAGCTATAATAAAAATACGAAGTGGTTCCTGGGAAAATAAATGCAAAGGAATCTGCTTCCTCTTAGCTAGTACCCGTTCAAGTGAAGTATGGAAGGTGTAATTAGAAATCTTACAACCAACGAGAGAAACTAATTTAATGTGCAGTTTATTGTCTTACAACAGTGAAAGAATTACTATAAAAAATGTTAAAAACAAACCGAAAAGAATTTAGAACAAGTGCAAGGGTACCTTTTTTCTTCTCTTTTTTCTACCTTCTGGTATAGACAGCGATGTTTTTTAAGCTTTTATGGATCTTGACTAACATTTGCTTTTCTTAATGACCTGGATATTCCACTTACCAAAATTCGTACTCCTTTTTAGATTACGTGATCGTCTTCCACCTTTTCAATTCAATACTCGAGGTTTAAAATTGGTATTTTTAGCATTAAAACGATTTAACTAGTCGTGAGTCCCTGACATACTGCCTCAACCCTCAACCTGGAGTATAAGGTAATGTAATATGAGGGTTTTCCTCTCTTGGCTCAATGTTTTACAAAACTGTGGAGGTCCACCTCTCCCTTTTAGCCTGCCCACTGCTAGTTCTGCTCCACCTCGAACATTTTATTGGTGCCCACCCTGTCTGATAAGCGTTTTCTCATTTATAATCTGCGGAGTCGCCAGGTGTGAGACTAGCAACCCTACGCAAATCGTATGAATATAAATTCCATTATATAATACGTCTAAAGAAGCCGGGTAGCGCAGTTGGGTAGGCGGTTCGATTTTTTCCGCAGCTTTGGCGATTGGAATCGGGCTCGGAGAAGCACCAAATTAACTGTGCTCTACTCGGAACCACAGACCTAAGAGATAGAGTAACAAGATCAACACATCACCATGACACACACCTCACATAATGGTTGCTGCGCAAGCACAGAAAGCGCGCTCCTACTTTGTATCCCGAATCCGGAGCAAGTTGAGCATTGTACCGCCAAATGCAAGCGCATGAAGCACCAGCTTTTACACCGCAAGGTAAAATGAGGTTATCGATAATGCATACATACATTGAAATGGTATGATGTCTTGTATTAATAAAGGGTGTAATGCAAATAAAAATAATTAAATAAGGGCAAATCACCACAATGATCAGGGCATTTTTATTATGTTAAACTTTACCAGTTTATTAAAAGGAAATGTATTTATTACTTTTCAAATAAAATGGTTAATTGCCCGTTTCCATATTTTATTGAACTGCACTAATAATGTAGGCTAGCTCCAGCAAAACAGAAAACGCCTCTCAGGTGGGTTCAGATCCGATTTTTGAAATTATGTTTAGAAAAATTGCCTCAAAGTAGCTCACATGCGCGATTTTAGGACCATAGATCTACTAGATTCGGATTTCTCATAACCTCACAGATTTGATATTGAACACAGAACATCGTAAGTGCAAACCAGCGTTTATTTGAATATTTAAAAGTAAAATTCTGCGAGGAAATTTCACGTAAATTGAATTAAAATCCCGCGTAGCAACAACTGACTCGATTTTGTTTTAGCCGTACTTGAACGACGCTAGTTGTCTTTTGTTCTTTGTTTCCTGTGATGGTATAAAATTCTTGCAAATTCTACTGACGCCAAGCAAATTATTTAAACTGGGACAGTACTGGACGCTTGGAGATGCGATGAATCTCTTTCGGGATGTGTATTCATCAAGTTTACTAGCTTTACCAGCTCTCAAACACTCAAACAACATGCGAAATCCTACCTCAGATCTGGCCGATGTTGGCAACGGAGATGGTTCAAGATGACTCCGATCGTTTTCTTCGCTTGAAGTCGCTTTCCTGCCCCCAAATCTTGTTCCGGATGCTTGTGCTAACCCATCTGACCTATTGTAGTGGATACCCCTGGCTTTGGCAATTCAAATGGAACGTAGTCTAGGTTGGAAATTCTCAGGTGTCCGCTGCCGTTTCCCAGCCGAAGTCGATTTGATAATTTATAATTTTTGTGTAGCAGAAACTGCTGCAAACACTACCGCAGCCTGGTGATTTGTGTAAATAACTGGTACACTTTTTAACTTAGTAAAACCACTTTTATTATATTAAAGCATAAATTGTATGGAGCTCAATTTTGCCCCCAAGCTTTCAATTTTACAGCCGTTGTTTTTTAACAAAACAGCGTCGCGTTGCTAGGTAACAGTGATCTCATAGTGTTTATAGGAAATTAGTTTTAGTTATTAATTTACATAAACGGAATAAAATTTTATAACATTTTTCTAAAATCCAAAAATTGCTTAAATCTAAAAATTTTCTTTCTTTCTTATATCTAAAGATTGTTCTTATTCGTCACACACAACGTTTTTATAATCACTACTCTGCACTGGACTTGAGTTCAATTTTACACACGTCACTGTTTGTTCTTCAATTCAGTTGCCCTCGTTGTCTATTGATCTTTGCAATTTCTATTTTACCGTGCTTCGATTGCATTTACTTTTCAGCTTGCCTGCTTTTCACTGGCCCGTACTTTTATTAATAACTCTACGCTCATTCAGTATGCACAAAACCAACCTTTTGTGTTATTTAATTTCATTTGGTGTGGTTTTAAATATGCTCAAACCTATCATACTATTTGTGCGTGCCTTTATTTCTCTAATTATGCTTCTTGCATCTCGTTACCAATGCATTTAATAACTTCAAGTACTGTTTTAAATTGCAATTCAATAAAATATGTTAACTCTGTGCTTTAACTGACTTTGTTCAATATTTCTCACTGCATACAAAGCCAAATTAGGGTTTGTGGTTCGGCATGTGATTTTTTTAAAACAACATAAATATATTATAATTACTTAGATTTAATTGAAAGTGAACTGACATAATTTAAGTAAACAAATTCCGTGTTGTCATTACAAGGTGACCCCCGATGCCATATCTGGGTTTATACAAGAACTTGGTTAGAACGTTAGAAGAGAACAGGATCGCAACCATTCCGTGACTGGCGGCTTCTCCTGGCCTGAGCCCCATTCAAAATATATGGGGCTCATAAAAATCTCCATAGAACGGGCGGCACCTAAAACCACACCTCAATTAGTGGCATCAGTTTTAAAAGCATGGGTAGTAAATTGCCGGTATTCCCCACCGAATTAATAAATGTTTGCAGTTATATGGCCTTTGCATTAGCAAGTAAGATAAGTTGTTTATTATATCAAATGTTGAGATTTATTTAATAATAATATTTGTAATTCCACGAACTTTCTAGACCTACTATAATTCACATAAGAACTTTTCTCCGTCAAAATGTCGTCTTACAATTCGTAACCTGTAACTCTTTACAATAAGAAATATAGCAGGCTGTCTTTAATTTTTTGTAAATAGAAAATTATAAATTAAAGTTATTGAGAAAACAATTAGACAATAACAGTTAACTTAAACCAATGATGTTAAAACAGAATTTCGATTCAATAGCTTTTATAATTAAAGAAAGAACAATTACAGATCAAACAGCTGTGATAATAGTTTGGACCGCGGAGGTGAGCTATAGCTCGAGGCTATAATGTAAACTTCTACCGAGGCATGTATACCATGTATTCTAAACAAGAATTGGAGAAATGGATTTGACAGTTCTTCAAACCTAATGTTAATCAAATAATAATACAAGGTGACGAAAATCCGTTGCCATTACAGCGGTCCGGAAACTATTGCTCTCCAACCGCCATCATGGCAACCACTTGTCCGACCATTTGGAAAGTAAAAGTTGGTATTAGCTCATTTTCTCACTCTATAAAAGTCAGCAATAAAGTTACTTTTAACTTAACATATATGAAAAAATAAAGTAAGCAATCTGCAGTTTAATATCAAGTGATAATCATCTGACTGGGTAAAATTAACAAATGTAATTTTTTTTGGTAAATGCCACATTGGAAAATAAAATTTCTTGAAGAACGTGAAATGTCATAGGAAAAATAGTATTAAACATACTTGTGGAAAAGCCATTGAAAAAGGTATGTAAATGGAACACTCCTTAGAACTCGTGCTCCATCTTTTACATGCGTTTTCCATCCTTTCCACACTTACATTACAATATACTATTTCAAGACGGGTTCATTTTTCTCTGGGATAGCTTAATCGTAACGTAAAGATGTCAATATCAAAATATTTTTCCTTTTCTTGATTTTAGGTAAAATGTGTGACCTCAACAATGATGGGGAGAGTAGGTGGTTTAAACTGGTACAGATTTGCACAAGATATATGCCGATGGATACATTCAAACAATGGGTAGAAAATGGCTAGAAGAAGAAGAAGTGCGAGAATCTACCAATGCGTATACTTTGAGATCGTATCTGGCAGGCACACAAAAAAAAGAATCCAAGGAGGATCCCGAGAACTATCGGGGACTCCCGGTAATTTGTACCATTAATAGCTTATATAGCATCCTCAGAAATTTTATCGAAGAAAAATGAACTGGATATAAGGACGAACCAAGTGGATATTATAACAGGTTCTATTTAAAACAGATAAAAAAATGAAGAAATCAAGAAGTGCATGTAACATCCATAGATCTTTAAAAAACCTATGACACGGTTCCAACTAATAAGCTGTGAAATATAATATCAACCACACGTTATTAAAGCCGCTACAAAATCTATACGAAGGCTCAAAAGCAAAACTAAAAAATCGCTTAAAGGGTGTACACGGAACCATCGCGCGAATTACATCAATTTGAAAACAAAAAATATGTCCGCTGGGATTCGCATTCCGCGCTCCCAGGCAAATTAAATTAATCTTTCGAGCCCAATTTTTAGTCCGCCGGTCAGGTCCACCTATAGAGGCCGGTTGAATAACTGCGCCTCGTTCGTGCTCGAAATGGACTTATTTCTGTTGCGTTATAAAGACACCATACTATTCTGTCCCATGTGTGATGTTTACCCTGTATCTGTTAGGTCTTATTTTTGTCAATGATACAGCCTGAACTATGTGCAAAGTATTACTTTTATCAATTTCTCAGTCAAAGCAAAAAATAAACAACAGTTTACTTTTTAAGGTACTCATCCTGCATATATTTCTCTAAAATTCTCTCGGTTTCATGCTAGGTAGACATACAATCTACATGCAAAGTATCGTCTTTTTCCAAATAGTTTTTGAGTTATACGGCCAACAGACGGACAGAAAATTGAAAAAACTTGTTTTTCGTCATCTAGGCCCCTGAAACGTGAAGATGTAGGAAATATTTTTCCGCGAATACAATACCTTCTTCGTTTAGACGAGGAATTCAAAATAAACAATAAAATGTCAGTCGAATTTGAAGTTTCAGGAATGTTGTGTATCCCACGGTCTTGAACATCAATGTGGTTAAGGCATTACAAACATGGCAAAGGGAATGCAATGGTATGGGTATTGGACTCCGTTATAGACATTTATATAATCTACAATTTGTGGGCAATCACCAGTAGACACACTTACGTTTAAAATACTTCGAAAAGACGTTTACATGGTTAAAAAGACGTTATTCGCTGAAAATTAAACGATCAATTTTAGTCCAATAGTTAGTCATTTTTTCAACGTGAACTCGAGTTTGATTTTTAGTCATCTTTTTTACAGTTAGCGTTTACGTGTTAGCTATGACGTTTATTGATCGTGTTTATATGACGCCGATATGTCGACGTTTCCTAAAAAACAAAAATTTTAAAATTTTTATATTAAGTTAATATAACGTTCATGTAACAAACCTTTTAGATTAGTAATCGACTTTTAACATGGATATAATACTGCTACAACTACGTGATAATGAAATGTTTGCATTACTTTTTATGTCGTTAATTTGAAATATATGTCAGACCAACGGTTAATTTTAAACGTTGAAATGACGTTGACAAAGACACGTAAGTTGTATCCTTCTTCAGAGTTTGTGCTCAGCGCGCCTATCACGCGTAACGATAAACGTCAGATGATAGTGCCGACTAATTGAAACACGTTACGCTATCACAGTATGCTTACAATCTTCAGATCACCAGACAGAGGAAGAGAACTCTTCTGTCTGGTGATCTGAATTCACTGTTTAGGTCGCCATTTGTGTCCCTGATAAAATCGGACAACCTGTGAGTCAGAACGTTGTGTATATATTATTCAAGTTTGACATAATACTAGCAGAAGTGCGTTAGAAGAATAGATGGTAATACGAACCATGTTTCCAAAGCTTAATATTTTTTCCAATTAAGATACAACGGCTGTCGACTTTGGGTCGTCTACATAGTCTTGACACGGTTACCCAATCTGTTTTGAGATTTCGTTTATCAAGTGAAGTCGCCATTTTATTCAGTTGCGGTGGGCACAATAAACATTATTCAGAAAAAGTATCGTTCTTCTGTAGTTACCTAAGTAAAACATCAATTTGATATCCATTAAAACGTCGGTTTAACGTAAAAAAGAAGTTGACGTTGTGGTTGAAACGTAACGTGCTTATAACGTTAACACTTAACTAAACAATACCGTTAATAAAACGTCGTTTTAACATGTAGAGCACGTAGAGTGTCGTTACAACGTTAACATATCGATGAAAGTATGACGTTAAAAAGACGTTGGCTTGGCAACTAAACGTAAAAAACACGTTAAATAGTCGTTAACAATGCTGAAAATTTTCGTGCTTTGGATCGCGACTATAACGTCCACACACAACGGCCTTGTTTGGCCATGTCTTAAACGTTAAAAGACCGCCATAGGCTGACGTAGAATCAACGACGTAATGTTGAAAAACTGGTTAATTTTCGCGACACTTCGACGTTAATAGATACAACACTTTGTTCGAAGTTATGTTTCAACGTTAGCTCAACGTGTCTGTGCACACTGCAATAGGCGACATTAATCGAAGAATACGAAAAATATGGTTTGACAGTAAATACGGGAAAACCAAAATACCTGTGTATGGGAGAACAGGCAGAACATATTAATGTTAACAATAATAAAAAATATGACGTATAATCAATATAAATATCTAAGAATAACATTTAGTAGAGAAGGAAGCGACGAAAAAGAATTAAACACGACAGTAGTACAAACGTGACAAATTATTATATATTTCAATGGTGTTCTGGGAAGTAAAAATATCACGAAGGAGATGGAAATCAATAACTACGAAACAATGATTAATACTAGATTACTATACGGATGTATAACTAGAATAATTACAAAAAGAAATAAAAGAAAGATGAAGGCGGACAAGAAGAATCATAAATGAAGACAATAAACGACGTATTGGTATAGAAGAAACGATAATGGAACAAGAACGCAGTAGTTAACGTGGCACGGCCACGTTCGAAGACTGAGCAACCATAGACTGCCTACACAAACAATAGAATGGGTTACCTACTGGCAGAAGAAATCGGGGAAGACGTCAAAAATGAAAACTTGCATAGGACAACGGCACAAGACGTTATAACCGAATATAGCTAGATCTGGCAGGCTTGTTAGACATATATATTGGCTGAATCTGCATCTGCCACGAAACGCTTGTAATTATTGGTTTAAGGTGACATATTCGGATGGAGTGTAGTAAACTTGACAATTCCCCAGATCATGTACCGTTCCGATGGGAGCCAAATTATCTACGTCTTCGTCTCGTGTTTTATTACTGCTTTCAGGGATGCCAAAACAAAGACACGACAAAGTAATCCTGTGGGCACTGTAGATTGAAATGTGTCTACAGCAGTACAACATGTCTTCCAGATTTATTCTGGTAGACCTGAAATATGTAAAACAACAATGACAGCTGTTAGCTCGACTTGCTCGACAACTGTTGTATGTTTGAGTATATGTTTATACATACATTTTGCAATATTCATATTTGGTGCTTTTTCGTATCTAATTTAACCTGTCATACGGTGTGTGTTACATTGTTACAGGTTCATGTTTCTACCAATCGATACAATAACGCTTTGACAACGGATTTATATCGCCAACTTTCTTTACGCTCCCATTTCTCAAACAATCTCCAGCTTATCTTTGAAAGAATTTTGATATTTTTTTAGTAGTGTCTGTTGACCTACAAGTCGCACGGTGTGAGGAAAAAACCATAACACCTAGTGGACACGAGCCCATCATAGGGTTTGCGTTTTCTACGGTCATTGAAGATCAGAATCCTTTATATTCCACTTCTTGAGCACCCGGGGCGCAATTACTATCACTGTACTTTCAGCTGGGTTGCAAAGCCGCATTGACGGTTATCCTTTGTAAATTTTAAATTGTTAAAAAAATTGGCAACTAGTTTGGTGGTTCGCAAATTTTATTCGTTTTATGTATTCTTTGAATTTTTGCTATAACTTCTACATACTAAGAATAGTAAATGGGTAATTACACTTGTATATTAACCATACCACCCCCGATTAGGCGATAAACGTTTAGGGCATTCAGGGTTATTTTAATTATAAATGGACTATGTTTCGGCGAGGCTTCATCGACAGCTGACGTGTGATACGCGTTTTATGCCAATAAATAGTTTTCCCCACTCCCCGGCGTAAAATTCCGCTCTTGACACTCTTGACAAGATTGTGCGTTAAGGTATTTTTCGCCCTAAAAAGCCTACTTTACACAGTAAACATTTCAATAAAACGTTTATTGTTTTAACCCGTAACTTTATTTACGCTACATTTTTAGGTAAATAATTTAAATATCAAACTTATCATAACATTTCTTGCCAATGTAACTTTTGTAAAAAACTGCAGATTGAAATAATTACAAAGAAATAATCTGAGCACGTTTTTCGTGTAAAAGTTTTATATGTAAATCAGGCATAATATTCTGTTTGCGGCCAGTAGAGTATTATAGAACTCGGTGCTTCGCACATCCCACTTTGATCTGCATATTGCTGGCCAATATTGGCTGTTTTAC
Organism: Agriotes lineatus; assembly: GCA_940337035.1. Taxonomy (NCBI): domain Eukaryota; kingdom Metazoa; phylum Arthropoda; class Insecta; order Coleoptera; family Elateridae; genus Agriotes; species Agriotes lineatus. Next base: position 87,263,004 of record OW679203.1, read on the forward strand.
ACCTTCGATACATAAGTAACTACTTTGAGGTCCTGCTGATGCTCATTTCAATTAGTGTCGATTCTGTGCTCTGGAAATTATCCAAAATTGTTTGCTTGCATTATCCTCGTATTCTATTTAATTGTAAAACCTTAATTTGTACTAATTTATATAATATTATTAATTTGAATTCTTAGTTCATTTTGAATACAACAAATCTGATGTTGCTTGTGTAATATTAATTTTGATATAAAATATTAATTTACCTGTAGTCCTATGTAATTGCTTTTAGTATATACTTCGTGTTTGAGAACTGACTCCAAATTTATTGTATAAACGTTCAGATTTTTCTATTTATCTGTGTATCCGGAACACTATGGAGTTAGCTGGAGTCACCTACGCCATCTAGACTCTAGACTCGACAAAGCAAACTAATTACTGTCTGCAACTAATTAAAATCTTCTATAAACAATTATTGACAGTTAAAAAATTAGAAATGTATGTAGAATGCACAATTTAGTAACCTGAAGAGCAAATAAAGAAATTAAAGGCAAGGGGACATAGCCCCCGAATACGATAAAGTTTCTTCGTGAACCGAATCTAGATTGAATTTATAATAATTTAAAACAGATATTGTTCAAATATAAATAGGTAAATTGGAACTAAATATCACTTCACATGAGCACATGATGCCCACGGGTTAACTCTAATTTGCAATAATACCTGATACTTGTGGTTGATCCTTTTATTTATCTATGTTCTTGTGTTTTCAGATTAGTACTGAGAGAGGCGCCGAACGGTAAGTTGCTTTCGTTTAAATTGTTGGTCGACTTTTCTCGATTATTTGAAAACTAGTAGCGTCTACCACATATAGTACTTCAAGTTTTATTAGATTCTTGGCGCCTTGAAATTTTATCATCGGATATAAGACTGCAGTTGGATCCCACTTTGAGCTAGCTGAAGAACTTACTAACGTCTTACTAATAAACCACCATATTTCAAATGTAGAAAGGCTTAACCGAAAGTATATTATACTCACCACACACTTTTTACATCTTTCGCTAACGTAGCTATCGTACGACATGTATATTGGATACACAGCAGATACCCAGAAATAGCAGAAATTCTAGGGGTTTGTAGCTACGTCTTGGTATCCCATACCCCAAGGTGCTATTTCAGGGCTAGATTACTGCAATAACCAGTGTTGTTGGTTAATTAGGCAATCCTACTGACTGCGCATACGGAAGTAAATTAGCTATCAAGATATTCTGTCGAAATAACGAGCTGACGTGATGCTAGAAATTATCTCTTGCACCCTACTGCATCTCTTTTAATATTGTTAATTATCGTGACCTTGTTTCTTTAATCCATTTATTTACTAACCCTCCATTGCTGTTTTGTATCGTTTAAGAAAATAGTGAAGCTAATGCAAATTACGCAATCAGCCGTGTAATTTACAAAGAGTAGTAGGAGGGCACCGCTAATTGGATTAAGTGTTTGATAGGTAATTTACATATGTGCTACTGATTAAATTACGCATTAGCTTCTGATTAAATTACGCGCGCATGAATGGATTAGGAAATTTTTCAGATTTTTTTCTAAGTTCAATTTTTTGAATGTAAACTTCCCGTGGTGTCGGCCATCTTTGTTCGTCCATCTCGCTCCTCGCAGATGTTCTCTCTCGTTCGCATTTATTTAATTTAAAAAAGCTTTTCGCCACGGACACGCGGTCGGGCCGAACCGAATACTTTTGTATTGGTAGGCAGAGTCCTTTCTTCAGAGCTACCGAGGCGCTCGAGGTTAAAGGAATTAAGCATAGTCACTTGCGTAGCAAGCATATTATAATACATTTTAAATGTTATTTTCGATTGAATTTAGTCGCCAGATCGTAGCCCTTTTGTAATATTATAGCTCTGTTATATTGTGTATGTTATTAAAAGGGTACTTGTAATTACATTTCGTCCCTCGAAGAAATTTCAAAAAGAGGCCAGTTTAAAACGGAAAACGCACCTTTTTTTGCAAAGCATGTTGTGACGAACAGCGATGAGTGGAATTTTTAAAAAATTGCCCATCGAACAACGGAATAATTCTAGAACGAAACGAAGCGTTTATTTGTATAAAATGGCGGTCCGAACACGACGCTGCACAAAACCTGGATTTATAAGAAAACTGCATTTTGATTTCCAACAAATCCGTGCAGGTTTGATGGCACGACGGTCTTTTTAATTTGTAACACCGAGATTGACATGTTTGGCTTTTATTTTATAAGTAAGCGCCTGAAATTGTGTCATTATATCGATCAAAACTGTATTTTAGTTTTAAAAATCCCTGTATAAATGCAAACGGACGAAAATAAAAACGCAAACACTTTGTAATATTAGAAGTGTTTTAAAAAATATATGCATAAGCGTTTTGCGATTTTCTAACGATTTGTTTCATATGATTTTTGTCGCTTTTAAAATAAATAGACATTATTTTATTTCGTACTTGAGTTTTTATAATTACGCTGTGCCATTTTTTGGATTTGATTACGTCACGCCGAAGTCTTCCGTCTCACTCATCACAGTTGTTCTCTCTCGCTCGCATTTATTTAATTTAAAAAGCTTTTTGCGTCGGCCCCTACTCGGATTTGAACCCTAGCCACATGTGAATAATTATTTTAAATCGCGAAATCCGCATAAATATATTACTATAAAAAATCGCGAAAAGTGTTGAGTAAATAAATGCAACGCATTGTAAAGCCGTAAAACTTTTAGTTATTGTGCGTTTACAAGATGGGTCTTTTGACAAAGTGGAAGAACCAAACTATGCTATTGTAAATGTACAGATTTTTCACTGTCAATTTGTATATAACAACTTAATGTAAATTGGTATTTGGAACATTTTAACGAAAACAGCGACTTCTTTCGGCATAAACTGTTTCTTCTCACCACGGAACCTTGTAGGTCTACGAATGCACTGTCCATACTGACGAAATGTTTGAGCATGACTAAATTTTTAAAATTGTTGTTGGGTTTTCGATATAATGTTACAATTTCCACATCGCGTCACATAAAATTCTACAAAACCAGTATTTTTATTAAACTCTCATTGAAAAATATTCTGCCACAATCATTTCTAGAAGCAAAATTGCAGTAACGTAGACTCATTGTGCATATTTTTACAAAATTTCTTATACTTTTGATGAAAATATATGCATGTTGACCACAAATTAACATAAATTTGAAATAAAAACACGCACTTTCGTTGAAAAATGTTCTGTTCCACATCATCTCACTTGAAAATTTATAAAAATCGGCATCTTGTCACATTAAATTCTGCAAAAACAACAAAAAACAACATTTTTATACAACTTTCATTGAAAAATCTTCTGCCACAATCATTTTTAGAAGCAAAATTGCAGTAACGTAGACTCCCTGTGCATTTTTTTTACAAAATTTCTTATACTTTTGATGAAAATATATGCATGTTGACCACAAATTAACATAAATTTGAAATAAAAACACGCACTTTCGTTGAAAAATGTTCTGTTCCACATCATCTCACTTGAAAATTTATAAAAATCGGCATCATTTCGCTTCAACTTAAAATTTACAATAAAATTGCAACGTGTTAAGAAAGAGAATTTCTATATTGGCTACAAAACATTTTATATTAATCAGATCAATGTGAGCCGACGCAAATGCAGGAAACTCTAAGACCATCCTCGGTCGTGTCGGCATGTACCAATTCACAAGTAAAAGCGTAATTACGTATTATTGTGCAATCAACGACCACCAAATCTTGGGGGTCTCAAACAGGCCTAGAAATGAGCCCTAAAGAACACAATAACAGACAAGAAAACACGGTCGGACATAATTTTGCGCTGACTGCTGCTGGCTTCTTAATTGCGTCACAAGCTTTTAAAATTCAAACGCTAAAAAATAAACAGCACGCAGAATTCAATATGGCATAAACGCAAAAATACAGAAGGTCAGTTTCAAGGAACTTCGTTTTTCAAATGCAGACCTGCGCTCTCTTCTTGGTCAGTCCAGAAGAATTCGCTGCTATGAGTGTGAGACTGCAAATCGTGTAGTCACGGCAACGCGTGCAGAGTACTTAACAGGTATTCGTGGTCCATAGTAAGTCGTGGGAAATTTTTTTAAATCAACTCAATGATAACAAAATGACCGAAGTTTCTATGTCCGACAAAAGCATTTTCAAAAAAGGGGCTAAAATAAGAGATATTATTTGAAAGTTCTGAAGAATAAAATCCAAAATTAAAATCCCACTCGCGCTTCTAATTATTATCTTCACTCTAATAGGTCGATATAACTACATTTGTTGCAGTGAAACAAGTATGGAATTCCTTGGTTGCTCTAGTACTATATAATGATAGTAATGCCCCATTCGTACTGGTCCACTTTAGAGTGCGTATTTTCTGCAAATTCTGCTGTTATCTCTATGGATATCGAAATTGTATAATATCTTCCCGGACCCTAATGATGAGGTTTCCTGTATGAACGATAATTTTTCCACGTCTCCTCCACTTTCGCAATCCTGTGTATCGTGTCACTCTGCACCTTGGTGCACCTTGGTGCACCACTCTGCTCTCGTTTGCTTAATCTTTTGCATTATTTTACGATTGAGCTCGTTGAGCTAATACTAGCGTCTTTGCTTTATAAAAACTAGGATCTCACGAGTCATCCACTCTCGTTTCGGTTTGAAGCCGTCCTCACTCCGCCTCTAACTCGCCATTTCTGCCATCAGAATCTTCCAACAGTTTCATGTCTCATCAACAGGATTTTTTTGAGCGACGGAGAAGATTATCTTTAAAAAACACCCAGTTTCCTCCTGTAGTCACAGTCCGTATTGGTACCGTTTCGCTTCTCCGCTCTATGCTCCGCTCTTTGGTGCGCATGATGTTGACTATCGTTGTCTCTATTTGATATCTTTTTTGTTCACTCTCTAATACATGCCCATTTATGTTGCCTACCCTCAGTTCCTCACCGATATTTGAATATAGTATTTTTCTAATTTCAGTCCATCCGTCGCACTTGAAGGTAGCGTGCTTTAAGAAACATCGCTTGTCCCACAGTATACACACCTGTCGGGGTCGAGTATCCTCATTCTGTGGAGGTACGATCGGTAGCAACCCATGATCTGTCAAAACTGGGTGAAGTATCCCACTTTTCCGTATTAGGGCTTTAACCATGGCGTCACTTCCCTTATTAGCATCCTCACTGTCCCGCCGTGTCATTAAGTTCAATCGATTCATGTTTTGCATTTTCGAAAGGTTTCCCTCTTGGTCTCTGCCTTCATGCCTCAGTGTTTGCCCTGACCTTATATTCCCGCCCTTGAGCGAGTAAATGGACCGTTTCGACTCCTACCATCTTCTCTATGTGCCTCTCTGACTGTAAGTATTTGCACCATATTGATGCCCCGTACTACATTATCGAGTTTAGAATTGCACATAAAGCCTTTCTCCGACCGGCTCTGGTGCCACTTAAATAAGCATTAACTTTGTCAGCAAGGCCATTATTGTGCCTACCTTTTCCGCTACTGTTTCCATGAAGTAGCCCATGTGCATGTTTTGCCTACTGTTATGGCCAAGAACCTGACCTTCGGTTGGCTTTCAATCAATCGTATTATTCTGTATAGTAATTTATACATAATTCAGCTTACTTCTTTCGACAAGAATCGTCATTTTTGTTTTATTCGGTGTGAGCTGAAGGCCCCTTTCTTCCCTTCAATTCTCTATCTAGAAAATGGACGATTCAATGGTCTCCTCCATGTCCCGCTTTTTTTTCCACAGATTGTCAATGCCAGGTCGTCTGCAAAACCGATTAAAGACGCCATAGTAATATAAATTCTACAACGTCGGCTTAAGAATAAATCCCTGGGAGACACCGCACGTTATATCCCAGCATGGTTCCTCACTGCTCTAGATCTTTCTCTTTTATACATATTTTTTTCTCCTGCAGCACTTCCTTTATTTCCGATAATGGGACGCAATTAAAGGCGTTCAGCACGCTCCACTGCGTAGCTGTTACTGCGGTGCCTTTACAATGTCATTAATCTTTTGAATGGCATTGACTATCGACTTTCCCTATCTGAAACAGTATTGATTATTAGAAAAAACACCATTTCTTTTGATTTCCTCTGAGATTATTTTGCTTAGAATCTGGTCCAAGAGCTTCCCTAATACATCTAACAAACACACTGGCCTGTACGCCGTTTTCCCCACTGTTTGCCTAGTTTCTCAGTTAGGTAGGTCAAGTTTACTGCATTTTCATGTATTTGGGAGATCTTCTCTTTTTATTATGACATCTACGATCCTTCCACATAATTCCGTATGACGTTCCATTATCAGTTTTGCTACAGGGTTGATCTTTTGTCCTGCTTCTATTATTTCTCTGCCTGTGCAGAAAGGTATACTTTAGACGTTTACTTGTATAATCGGTCATACGACTCTCTCGTGGTTAGGAAACAGTCTTCATGCCAACCTCATTTGCTCCTAATCCGTCATCGTGAGCGGAGTACGTAGTCTCAACCTGCCCATAACTATTCTATATCCACTTCTTCCTAAATCTTTATCAACATATTTACAGAGATTGTCTCACGTTTTTGATGACATTATCGCTTTCTTCAATGGCAGTTTTCTTTCTTTATATATTTGTTGAGCTAATGTTTTTTGGGCTTCTTTTAGGCGCCGCTGGTCTTATTTCTCTTCGTTTGTTTTCTTGTTCTCACGCATGCTCTTTTGCACCCTACCACCTTTCCGTTCTACCAGAACCCGGGTTTTCTTTAATTAGTATTGTATATGCCTTTTCCTTCGAAAATAGTCAATTTGCTGTTGTATTTATCGATTCCATCAATTCTTCTGCCGAGTATCCTTATCTTGCTCTTCACGCTACCTTCTCCAGGGCCCTTACAAAGAATTAAATTTCCTCTTTATTATAAATTCAGCCTGTCTGATTTGCTAGTTTTCTGATCATGATTATTGTGTTTAGTACCTTAATGTAGATGTTTTTACCTGAGTTTAAGCTAAACAGGAATATGATTGACACTTATGTGATCTATCTCTTCCTCCATGGGTCGAGTGTTTTTTCTTTGCTACTACTGGTACAAGCTGCGCCATGTAGTGCTTCGTTTCCCCATCTACAATCTTTGAAGTCACTTTGGATGCCCTATCTCTTTTTCCATTCCATGTTAGCGTTGTTCTACACATTTCAGTTTTATCCTTTCTCAGGTTGTATCACATCCATCCATATGCATTTTTCTGGACTTCAGTGATCTTCTGTCTGGCTTGTGCTTCTCTACAATTCTACTAGACATTGTTGCTTGCAATCATCTAGTAAAAAAGTCTCTGATTAATTGTATTTATAACTACCTAGCCAGACATGCTTTTCTTGTGTCTCAGCATACATTTTGACTATGTACTTACGAACTATACGTTTCAAATAAGCACCTTTCATTTTTTCCTTCATTTTTGTTTTGCTTTGCTATAGAATGTACGGTGGCTTATATTTCTCCTTTGTTGTAAGTTAGGTAGCTTTCTAACTCTAGGCATTGATATTACATTTAATTTGCTTTTAAGTACTTTAATTTATTCCAGTCCTTCTTTCCGATTCAAATTGCATTTTCCTTCAGGCATTGTTTAATAAAGTTCGCCATTAGGTACCCCTCTCGGTTAATTTCTGTTCTCAGTATGGACCGTCAATGCTGCTACAATTAATCTACTGGTGCGTCTACCTTTCTTTGTTAAATTTCTATCACTTGTGGCGCCTGATGATGGACCGATTCAATTTATCTTAATTCTTTTTTTACATTTTAGTTGCTCTTAGTTATCCAGCATCCTAGTATCTCTTCAATCGTTTTAGTAACATCGGTGACTTAGTTGCGTATACAGATATTCATAAATATGTGTCAGCAGAGATTTTAAGTTACAAAATTATAGTGGAAATCATTTAAATGGCCGCTATCATCAAAAGAAAGCCCGATTTATTACATACATTACTTAACAACTGCCACCTTTTTATGGTTTCATAAGCAACTTTGTTTTGAATATGCGAACTTTGTCTTGTTGGCCGAATTTTTAATTAAAAAATCGAACTTAGTTTTGACAACGGCGGCCTCATTTTTTTAATGCATCGGAAAATCAATTGACTCCAACTGTAATATTTTCCTCAAGCTTGAAGTTCAGCACTCGGCTGAGGTATGTATCGTACAAACGCAACCTTGAACTTGCCAGGGCCGGCCGTTGGCACTTTATGGCTGCGGTGAGGTAACGGGCCTCATTTCCTATGCAGGCAGTTGTAAACCGTCACCGCAAGATGTATTTCCGCAAATCTTTCTCCTCTTTAAGCCGCTGGAGCGATACAACGCCCGGTTGCGCAACAAGCAGGTGCTGCAACAATTTTTCATCGGACACAGTGATACCGCTATCGTTGTAGACATTAACTGCCGCGTAATTATAGTCATCGAGAACATAAAACTTGGCTGAGAAAGCAGATTTGCACGCATTCGCAAATTTACGGCTTCGCCGAGGAAGTTGATTAAATCTGCCATTTTTGCCGCTCCGTCATGTTGAAATGAGGGATTAAGTTGTCAGCCCGCTGCTGGCGCGTTTACGTTGCTCGAATAGCTTGATCGCAACAGCAGGTTCCGATTCTCGTTTTGCGTTTGTGTCTCGCTGCGAGTGATTGTATAAAATACGGGTTGGGAGTTGATTTATGTTCATACTCGCTTGACATTGAAAAAACTGCTTTTATTGTAAATGCGTAGCTTATCTAATACAAATAAAAGTTTGGGCTTTACTTAGAACTTCCCTCGCAAGTGCAAATTGTGACACTAAACATTTTTAAGAATCAAGGCAAACTACGAGTAAAAATATCTTAACGTTTTTAGTAATGCCGAAACAATAAAAGAAAACATTTGGTAATGCAAATTGCACCAATTTGCAAATAAAAATCCTCTCAGGCGGTGGGATTCGAACTCAGCGCGATTTCAACCCCTGCAAGAGATTTCAACGCTTGGCAGTAGCCCGGGCGCAATCCGCCCCGTAATCCCGTGCAGCTAGGAAGGACTGGCTTGCGATTGCCCTCGCGGGTGGATTATATACGACGCTCTTTCTTGTTTCTTTTACAAAATTTACGTTGTATCTGTTGGGTCCCATTTTCGTCAAGGGTAAAGCGTGAGCTATGTGAAAACTGTTACGTTTATCTATTTCTCAGTCAAACCAAAAATAAACAAATTTGATTTTTTATGGTGCTCACCCTGTATATATTTGACCGAAAGTATATTCGGTTTCAAGCCAGATTTTGAGCTATTCTGCCAACTGACGGATAGACAGATAGATGGACGGACAGAGAGACGCCTAGGGACCCAGAAACGTGATGATTTGAAGCAATCTCGGAAAGTGATTTTTTTCGCGATTACAATACTTCCTTCGTCGTTTAGACAATTAAAGTAGAAAAAGGGAATAGTTGATTGTTTAACTTACAATAGTTTAAAAAAAAGTTAGATATAAGCATACATCATCCTTCAAATTTCTAAAAACGTAAGGTCGGCGATTTTACCCATTTCGAAAGCCAAACTCCACGATCGAAGGTTTAGCACTAAAGAGATTTATCTACAATTTTCCACAAAAATAAGAAAAACCTTGGACCACTTCAATGACATTTAATTCTGGGCAATTAACAGCACTCGCGCACTATCCTAGAGGATCAGGTTTCTCCAACTGAGAAATTCGAACTGTATAGAATCCGTGCAGGCATTCGACCTTAAACAATTTTATGTACCAAAACACACATTACGTGGCCTTGTAGGCCACCGATGTGGCCCAGCAATGGTCGTCATAAAACCCTTACTTTCACTGATTAAGCGTTTCGTAACGGCCGCTGCACGCACGATTCCATCTCTTCCCATTTTGTGGTTTCTTCGGGTAACCTTCACCATTCAGCTATGGAACTGCAATTAGTGCAAGGCATTTGTTGCGATTAATATCGGTGAGAAATCGCACAAACCGCTGCATTGTTACCGTTTGAAACAGTCACGAGTCGTGGAAAGTATTTAGGAAGCGAAGTGCACTTCCTGGGAACAGCAGCTCAGTTACCGGATAATTTTGAACGAGGAAGGTTGCCTTTGTCGATCTGTTGGAAGTTAGATAATGCAAGGAACCCGATTGTTTTTCACACGTGGGGCAACAAACCTGCGCTTTTTGCACCGGCAAAGATGTGAAAGTCCATCATTATAAAACGCTCAAGCTCATTGCATGTCATAATATTTATTGCAGTTTGTTGATGCGCTCAATGCCGACGTATGGTTGCAGCTTCCAGTTTGCTAATGCATCCCCTTCTAGATATGTCATCCTTTATCGTTCTCCTCAGGTTTTCCAATGTATAATTTTCGATTTGTTCTCTGTTAGATGTTTTCTAACTTTATGAAAATGTCTGCTCTTTCATGAAGCCAAACCCCAATTACAGTTACCAACGTAGGCTGAGAAACCAGTTGAATAGGCTAGTTTCCCGAAAAGAAATTCATTAGGGCAATGGGCAGTATGCGTGTTGCAGTGGCTGCTTAAAATATCTAAGAGTATTGTTTGAAAGACTACCAAAAAGGTGCATGCTTTGAGAAAGGCAGCAGGTAAAAAGTGATTCCATCTAGCACTAGATAAGAAAAGATGGGTAGAATTAGAGGGGGCCTTTACCAAACGGTGGGTAGGCAAGAGCTGAGGATATCTTCTGTTTAGTAACATGCTTCGAATTCTCTGGCACGGTTGGGTACCCGATGAATGCATATACCTGCTACCATTTCCTTTTAACTCCTTCAACCTATTTTCAATATGCTCCACTACCTACTTCTCAGTGTCTCACGTCTGATAAACTTTTCTACTTCAAACCAAGATCATTTAGGCATCCAAAATTTCTTTCGGTGAAACTTATTCTTTGGCTACCAATAGTTTCGAACAATATATTTCCTTAAATCTGTTTTTACTTTGTCTTCTAAGTAATGCACTTATCAGCGTCATCTTCCTATTAATGAGCATGTATCTTACATTTGGTTTCCAGAATCCTTTTTTCACAGCGGGTTTTATTCAACGCCTATTATATTTATTCTATATTTAAGCTTTTGTCCCCCAAAAGGTTTTCATTATATTCTACTTACTTAATCCAAAAGCCTTTTCACCCTTGCTTGAGTTATGTCCTTGGTGTCTTTCTCCATGTCTCTTTTCATTCCTTCCTGTTTTGCACTTTACGCCTTATTTCACTCCACTCGATGTCTCTTTTAACTGCTGCGCTTCTGATTTCGTCGTTCCATGTTTTCCTTGGTCTTTTTTTCGTTTTGTTTTTACATGTTCGTGCCTCCCATACTCTTCTTACGGTCTTATCCTCTCCCATTCTCCCTACATGTCCTTCCTCTATAGTGTTTAGAAAAGGCTTCGTTTCTAGATTGTCTCTGATGATGGTGTTTTTATTTTGTCTATTTTTGTTTTTCCGTCTATCTTCCGTAAAAATCTCATTTCCGTGCTTTATATTTTTGACTTCTGCTTTAGTGTTAACACCCAGGACTCTGAATCAACTATCAGGATTGGAGTAGCTACTCTTTTGAATATTTCGGTCTTAACTTGTTTGGATATTTCTTTGTTTCCTAAGAACGAGTTCTTAATTGCATTGAACAGTCTGCCTGTTGTTCCTATTCTCTCATTTATTTCCCCCTCCCATCTGCCATCTTGTGAAACTTTTGTCGCCAAATATTTAAATTTAGTAACTTGCCCTAATACTGTGTTTCCCAGATGTATTTGATGTTTCTTCTCATCTTTGCTAATCACCATTGCTTTTGGATTTGTAACGTTTATTTTCATGTCCAGGGTTTCCCAGCTGCTATTATATGTTCCTAGATTTTCATTTAATGCCCTTTCATTGCTAGCTATCAGTACCAAATTATCTGCATACGTTAGTTCGGTGACTTTTATCTCCTCCATTTTCCACTGTACTATTTTGTATTGCTTGGCGGTTCGTTTTGCTTCTTTATAAAATTTGACTTACTCCTCTTTTTTCTAGTGTCCTCCATATATCATTTCTGTTTAATTTATCGAAAGCATTCTCTAAATCTATAAAGCAGAGGTGCACCTCCCCGTTCTCTATAATTTCTTTTTATTTTTTTTGGAGTTTAATAAATAAAAATAAAAAATTGTATTCGAATATGTTCCAAATCAAACTGGGAACAGTCTCTACTCTGGTATTTTTTCTTATTCATTTTCTTCTTCGTTGGACAATTTCAATTGACAAAAACGTTTCTTCTTTAGTGCATATCGTTTACAGTTCTTCTTCACCAGTTTCACATGTTTCTCCACATATTTTAAGAATCTATCGTTTTCAATCCTTTATCAAATTTCTTTTATTCTCCGAACATACTCTAACTGATGCTCTTGTAGGGCTATGTATGGCTTGCTATCAATATTTTCAGAAGGTTGGCTAGTTCCTTTTCATTAATTGCACCAGTTTATTAGATTTTCCTGTCCTTTTTCTGTCACAATTTTTCCAACCCCTTCTAATTAAAGCCAAGACTATTTATTCCTCCAAAGGCATCCAAGGCAGATTTTTACTTCTATATCTGTAATATCGAACAACAAGTTTCTTTTCATTTTCTAAATGCTTTCACCTTCCTATTTGTGATTTTTTGATGATGTGGCATACGTTTTGCTTTCAAATTCCATCTTTCATGGCTGATTTCTATTTAGAAATTGTTGTGTACTTTGTGAACATGTATTTAAACAGATCCCGTTTGTCTCCGATTCATCCGGTTTTCTACATATTTACTATTCTTTCTCAGTCACTTGAAATATTTCGTTTAATGATAATAATAATAATAGTTCCTTTTATTAGACAGCTACAAAAGAAAACAATATTATTTTAACTATAATATCTGCCCAATGGGAACCCAGTCAGCTTACTTACAACAGCAAGCAGCTGATCGACCTTAGACATCCTACCTTAAATCTAAAACCTGAAAGCTTCAGTAATGTCGATGCCGATGTCAGCGATGCAAAACTCTGAGACAAGCGTTTTGTACTTTTGTATTCTGGAGATATCTAAAGCATCGAGGCAAGAAACATAAACTACATCATAAAAATTAAATGTTGATAATACTAGAGAGTGGTGTTGTAAGCATAGACAATTTCACATGAAAATCGTTCAAAATAGAAAAAGGCGTTAGGCAGAGGTGCATTCTTTGGCCGATACTTTTTAATATTTATGGAGAACACATTATGAGGAACACAATGGAGAACTGGAATGGAGGCATCGCAATTGGCGGAGAAAAGATAACCAACCTAAGATATGCTGACGACACTATCCTATTCGCAAATGACAGAGCAAAACTAGAACGACTCATGAAAAGAATTGGAGATAATAGTCGTGAGTATGGTTTAGAAATCAATCATGATAAAACAAAAATAATGATAGTCGACAAAAATGACAACAGACCAGATATAAAAGAAATAGGACAGTGCCAAGTAGTTAACCAATTTATTTATCTAGGAGTACTAATTACAAATGAAGGAGGCTGCTCACAGGAAATTAGACGACGGTGTGAAATGGCAAAAAATGCAACGAAAAACCTATACAATACTTGGAAAGACAAAGCCATCACAACTAACACAAAGAATAATATTTCCGATAGCATTGTACGGTGCCGAGTCATAGACTATCAAATCCCAAGACAAGAGACGAATAGATGCACTGGAACTGTATTGTTGAAGACGAATACTAAGAGTCCCCTGGACGGCAAGAAGAACCAATCGATCCATCCTTGAAGAAGTAAAAGAACCCCAACGACTAACCCAGATAGTAAATAAATACGTATTAAAATATTTTGGGCACATATCAAGGAGAGACAGTGGTAATCTTGAATGTCTAATTGTGTATGAAAGAGTAGAGGGAACAAGATCAAGAGGTCGCTCTCCAAGAAGATGGTCTGATCGAATAAAAGAAATCACAAACACTAACATCCAACAAGCTACCCGTAATGCCACCAACAGAGAAAAATGGAAATATATTGTTAAGAAAGCAACAACATGACAGTGAAAATATGCGGTCACGACACTTCTGTCAAGAAGTAAACGACAAAGAAGAAGAATACTAGAGAGTCGCGAAGCATTAATTTGTTTATACGCTCCTGAAATCTTCAGCTACTGTCGAGTATAGGTCCCAAATTCCTGACAGAATTAGCAATTGGAATTAATTTATCATTTATGTAGATCTTAATAGAAGCGCCGCAGTTTTAGATTTTATTTTGCTAAAAAGTAAACAAGCAGATTTGGATGCTTTAATTTTTAAGCAGTGTTTTTTTGGAGACGTTTACTAAATTTTGTAGATCATTACTCAATGTACATATTATTCCATAGTCGATAATACTAAGTGCAAATGAATAATATAACTGAGTATCATCTGCATACAGGTGATACTCAGCAGTTAGTGGAACTAGAGAAAAAAATTGACTCGTGTAAATATAGTAAAGCAGAGGACCTAGACCAGAGCCTTGCGGTAAACCTGAGGTTAATTCGAGAAATGGAGAAACCAGATTATTAAAAATTATTTTTTCTTGCCTATGTTTTAGATATAAATTAAATTAATTTATTGTATCATTGGTAATGCCTACATAATGTAAGATTGCTACTAGCAGATCGTGATTTAAGAGATCAAATGCTTTACTGTAATCAATTAGTAATAGTACTGTTAAATTGTCGTTATCAATGGCTTGAAAAATGTCATCAGTGACATTCAGTAAGGCAGTTGAACAGCAGTGATTTTTTCTGAAACCAGATTGATGATTAGGTAAAAGACTAAATTTCAACAAATAATTCCGTAATTGGAATTCTATAATTTTCTTAAATAAGTTCGATAGAGTGGATAAAATACTGAAAGGCCTAAGGTCCTTGAGCTTCGACAGTGAACTAATTTTAGCAATAAGAATGACAAGCTGCTTCTTTTCAAGCAGTTAGAAATATGGAATTTGTTATCCAGTGATTTATAATATGTGTGATATACGGCAAGAAGTGTGGAGTACAATAATTAAGCATAGGAGAGTTAATTTGATTTTATAGACTTAAGGACTCTGTTAATCTCATCTTCAGTGACAATATTGTTCTGGTAAAAATTCAGGAGCGTTTGATCTGGGGGGCTAACGCTATTTGAAGAGGTTATAAAGAAATTTTTCATTTCGTTCACATTTTGTAAGTGATCCGGAATATTCATCTTGTTTAATTTTTAATTATAAATGTTTAATTTGATTTTTCCAAAGAGTTCGTACGTTATCGTTTGCTGCAGAGTACTCTAAATATGTTCGATTTTCTCTTCAAATGGAGGAAGTTACTGCATTCCTAAGCGATTTATATCGTGTGTTCCAAAAAACACTCATTTAGGGTAGGCCTTGGAAAGACAGATAAAAAATCTAGTCATGTCTTAATTTGTCTGAAGGTGAATGTCAGATTGCAGTTTGTTTATGAAAACATCTGTCAGTGTGACAGGTAAAAGTTTACACTGAATTGAGTGTAATTGTATCAAGCAAAAAGGAAAATAAGATTACATGGTGTACACAACAACAACGAGTATCATGAGTAATCATGACGGTTAATAAAAATTGTGTTTGTTAAGTGTTCTGTAGATTTTTAGGAAAATAGTTCAAGGTCAAGATGTAATTTAGTTCTCTCTGGCTTATGGTAGTTCATTTGCTTTAAGAGGTATATATCGAGTTACGGCAAACTTCAATTTGATGGCATGCTGCGAATTCGTTTTTTTTAGGAACACACTATAGTATTGCCATTTATCTGACGTTTTATGTAATTTATAATTATTGAATGCTTTGTTTCCTAACCTCATCATAAATTTGATATTATCCGTTATCATGGTTTGTATCGGTTTCGCGTTTATGATAGTACGAATTGGAGCCTGCAAGTTAAATAGTTGCAATATATTGCTGTTAAAAAATGAGATTGTATCATTGAGAAATAGTTCGTAACTGAAATACTTCAAGTCTCTATATGTATGCACATTGCAGAATCTGATTTGATTTAAATTCACTTTGTGTTTCAATGCATACATAAATTGTAAAATGATCATATATGGACAGATCACTCAAGAATTAGATTAATTAACGATGAGGAAGTACTTGTCACGCGTATTGGTTCAGTAGTTAATTGTTTTAAACGGGCGGCTTCAATAAATAGTTGAAACATTACACTACAGGCGCGGACCTGAGACAAATGTATATGGAACTCGCTGGTGCAAAACACTTATTAATCTGCAATAGTTCTGATATCATTGATGCTGTCTTCAAACTCCTCTAAAAATACTTTGAAATCTGTGTTAGCTGGTCTATAAATTACCCTTACAGCTTACTTGTTAAACGTTAGTTTTATCCATAGTTGTTCAATTGAGTGAGTATGAGATAAACTAATTCGTGTAAAATTGATAGCTATTTATGCAACAAGTGCTAAGAGTTGATCTTTATGCACGAGACATGAAAATTATAAAACGAAGCCGAAGGCCGAGTTTCATAACATGTCGAGTGCAATAACACTTTTAGCACGAGTTTGCATGCAATATTTTTTCTACAACCTTAAATTTTCTGTTATTAATCCATAATTGTCGATTTAACAAAGGTTTGCATTAATGACAGTTATAATTTATGTCATAATAAAGAGATGGCCTTAACGCGCAGGTGAATGTTTGTGCAGCCAGTACTGTCAAAGTCAGTTATCAAAGGTAATTATAATAGTACACATCTGACTTTACCTCTAACGCAAGAAGTAACTCGAATAGCTTTACAGCCTCACTTTCAGTTCGAAATTGTAGTTTTATAATCCCACTTCACTTTATAACACGTGCTAAAAGTAAACAGCTGATCTCATTTTAAACACGCTAAATTATAAAACGTCACTTTTAGTGAAAAAAGCTAGCGCTAAAAGGCCTACTTTTAGTGGTGGTCGTAGAAATCATTTTTAATGTACATACAGACACACCACCGCGTCAATTAGCAGTTTGTCTGCTCGAATAACTGAAAAAGCGTTTATAGCAATATCGTCATCTAAAACAACACGCGTGAACCAGGTATCGATAACTGCAAATAAATTAAAATTAGATTTATAAATATAATCTTTAGGTACAACTAAATAGCTGATAAGCGATCTGGAATTGACATACCCAAAATTAACACAATTCTTATGCATCCTATACCCTAAAATCGGTGGTCTCTTTCTTTGTATGTTTGTACGTATGTTCGCTATCTCCTCCGAAAATACTGGACCGATTATATTGCATGATAGCTTAAAATGTTGCTAATTTTTAGACTTCGATGGTAGGCCGGTTTTTATTTTCAAAAAAAGTACGAAAAAGTAAAGTAAAATTAAATTATAAAACCCTTAATGTTCATATACCATTATAGCAGCGCCTTATTCAACAAAGTATCGTTGGTTCAGTGGTAGAATGCTCGCCTGCCATACGGGCGGTCCGGGTTCGATTCCCGGCCGATACATTCTTTTTTTAATTGATATTAATGAATCTCTCTTAAATTAGCGAATCGAAGCGTAGCTCAGGTGATTCACTAGTAACAAATAAGCATAAACAAATTAGTGATAAACTTAATTCGCAACTCTGCATTTCTACTTAATAATAGTTGATCAGATTTACTGCAAATGCGTATTACTTCGGAGCTATCAGTTTTACGAATGTAGTTAGTATCACGCACCTAATTATGCCTGCAGCTACTAGCGCGAAGACGCGAAGACTGCTAATTAGACGGTAAAAGGTGATCCTTCATGTAAATGAGACTGGAACCGCCAGAAAGTCCCAGATCTGATGCAGTTAAACATCTTTTTGTGGCAAACGCATTCATTGTCTCGGATTTTATCGTATAGGTTGCAAATTTAAGTAAAGTTTGATCAACAATTATTTTCATCTAGTATGACTATGGAGTAGATCCTAATTTACGAATGTAACAATGTTGATACCTAAATGTCAAACTTTGTAACGTTTCGCTTGCGAATCTAATTTCTGAAGATACTTTAAAAGTATTGGGAATTTAATTCACCGCCTTATCAAACGTTTACATCTCAAGACCGCGCGAAGGAGCGATAGCGCGGACCGGTAGCCGATGCGCGAGAAGCCACGTTTGCGCGCGGGAGTGTTTCCCCCGCTATCTAAGTGGGGAGCGCGAGCACAGACCAGGAGCTGCTGAAACGTATAAAAAGGAACGCCCGACAGCTCCTAGACATATTCAATCCCGAATCCTCTCCTAAAACTCTCCTAATCCACCCGGAGCGATCACTCGTTTGCTTTGGTATGGTTACTGTCTTAGCAAGGGAGAAATCGCCTAAATAAAAGTTCTTGCAGGTTAGGTATGGTTACTGTCTTCCTGCAAGAACACTCCGATAACCTAGAGATCCTTATCTAACCCGTCCGCCGTCCGAAGATAGAGCGCGCATATCATTTGTGCCCTCGAAGGCCATGTTCTAAACGTATTAATTTTCCTGAATTTTAAAGCACTAAAGAAGCCGTCAACATCCCATCACCACCAGTTGAAGATCAAGCGATAAAAGACATACCTGCAGACATCGCCGCTAACACCCCGGAGCCATCCCCAAGGCTCCTCGAAACAACTCCCCGCGCTGCGGCGATCCGGGCGGAGAAGCGTATTTATCCGAACGTCGAAATTCATAGGAGTCCGACCGTGGCACAATTTCGAGCTGCGAACGCCGCCAAATCACTCCGCTGCCCCGGTGTAATTCGGCACACCAAACGCGAGCCCGAACAGCTTCTTTTGTCGCTGGAGCATTCGACCAACGACCTCTTCTGACTGATAAGAAGCCCCTGCGCGGACAGCCGGCCCCACGATACCTGTGAGGACATCGACGCGCGCTTCGAAGGTGTATTCGACGCGCTCGGCCTTCTCCCGGATAATTTGGATCGCTCCGCCGCTATCGAACCTGAGCAGCCCTCTGTTGACGCAACCACCCCCTGTCCGTAATATACAGTGTGTCCTTTTAAGTTTGAGTTTAATGTAAATAGTTAAAAACAGTATATTTTATTTCTATCATTCATCTTGTGTTATTTATTGATCTACACTATATCAGAGCAATCTGAACGCATTCTCCGGCTTAGAGCATACCTGAGGCAATAAGGCCATTTAAAATATTTCTAAACATAGGCGGGACGTTACATGACGCCCGAAAAGCAGGGACAGCTCGAATATAAGTAGATCAATAAAAACACTCGCCCGCCGACTCGATTTACTAGAGATTGGCGCCCGAGGCACCCTGGAAATTAATTCCGAGTAATATTAAGGTTGTAACCGACTCGCTATACAAACTCTGTTCCCAGATTTACAATGGTAGATCAGGACCCGAACACAAATGGAGACGGTGCCGTGGTACCCCCTCCGAGAACGAAAGTCAGCTGGATCTACAACCTCAAAGCGGACGTCCTCCGAGAAGTCGTAGCTGGAGCGGGACTTGATACCAGCGGCAACGTATAACAGCTGAGACAAAGGTTGTCACAGCACCTGAAAGGAACCGGGAGCGCAGACCCAGACGACGGAGAAGCGTCCGACGAAACGCAGGGAGATCGGCGAACCGAGGACGACGATGAAGACCAGCAAGAAGAACGATCCGAGGACCCACCGAGACTCAACATTGCCCAAATATGCAATAGCATCCGCAAGTGGGGCCTGAAATTTGATGGCACGTCTGACCCCATTTCCTTCCTGGAAAGAATCGAGGAACTGTCGGCATGCTATCAGTTCCGTGATCAAGAGGTTCTAACCGCCCTGCCCGAGCTTTTCAAAGGGAAAGCGCTGTTGTGGATCCGAAACAACAAACAAAAATGGAGAAGCTGGGCAGATTTTGTAGTGGCCTTCCAGAATCAGTACCTCCCGCCACGTTTCCAATTCCGCATGGCCGAAGAGATCCGCAATCGAACTCAAGGCCAGAAAGAATCTGTGGCCGATTTCACCACCGCCCTACAGACGCTATTGCGAAGAGCCGGAGTCACCCGTGAACAGGAACAACTGGAAAGAATTTACGAGAACCTTCGTCCGGAGTACAAGTTGTACGTACGCAGGAAAGATTTCCGCCGGCTAGACGAGCTTGTGCAGATGGCCGAGGAGTACGAGGCTCTCCAAATGGAACAAACGTCTTTTCAACCCCCTCCGACCGTCAACCAAGCGTATATGGTGGAAACCGCGTATCAGCCGACCAAATCCAGAGTCTCTTTCGCTCCGGGGTTTAAGACGCCCATCGTGTCGTCATTACAAGCCTCCGAGGACATCCCGCAGGAGCCAACGAAGTCCGAAACCAAGAAGGCGGCAACCGACCCCACCTACAAGCGCTCGGAGAATTGTTGGAGGTGCGGTCAAAGAGGGCATTGGAAAGCGCGATGCCAAAGACAGCCGAAGCTCTTCTGCTCTTGGTGCGGCAAAACCGGAACGCTGACAAGAGACTGCCCATGCGAGAAGAAACGCTCCCGGCCGTCGAGAGTTGTGAGGCGTTCTCGACACCCGAAGGCCAGGTCCTCCACACGTCCGAACCAATCCCCCGAGTGGTCCAGGTGGCTAAGGCACGTAAAGCGCTTCTGTAAACGGAAGGCATCCCCTGCGTCCCGCGCGGCCACCTTGGACGCCAGGTTGTATATGCCAATAGTGGTCAAGGGAAGAAGATTCAACGCCCTCATCGACACTGGTGCCGCCAAGTCGTATATGGGGAGGAACCTCCAGCAGTTCCTTGGACGGCAAGGCATAGTTAAGAAACAACATAGCCCGACCCGAGTGCAGTTGGCTGACGGCCAAATCATCCCCACTCAAGGACGGTACAACCTCGCCGTGTTCATCAATGACACCCCGTACCAGCTGGAAGCCCGTGTGGTGGACACCCTGTCCAGCGACGTCATTCTAGGGCTGGATTTCCTAGCCAAATACCAAGTTGTTATACGCCCCGCCTCCCAGGCTGTAACAATTGGCCAGATGGAAATACCCCTGAAGACGAGCCGCGAACCCGAAACCCTGGCAGGTATCGTGCCGCTCACCGCTGCACAATCCAGCCGACTCGACGAATTCCTGAAGGAAGAGCTAGAAAAATTTCCGAGCACTAGTAAACCGACTACGTTGGTGGAACATCACATTGTCCTAAAGGAGGGAACGAGGCCTATTAAACAGAGGTACTACCCGCGGAACCCGGCCATGCAAGCCGTCATAAACGCCGAGGTGGACAAGATGCTAGCAGATGGAATAATTGAGCCGTCCTCCAGGTCGTTCAGTTCTCCAGTGGTACTAGTGAAGAAACCGTCAGGGCAATATCGATTTTGTATCGACTTCCGGAAGGTCAACGAAGTGACCCGCTCCGACGCGTATCCCATCCCTTTCATTGACGGGATTCTTAATAAACTCCGAGGAGCCCAATACATCAGCACGCTAGATTTGAAACACGGATATTGGCAGATCCCACTAGCAACAGAAAGCCGCCCCATATCGGCGTTCACAGTCCCCGGCCGAGGGTTGTTTCAATTCAAGGTCCTTCCCTTCGGCCTTCATTCGTCCGGAGCCACATTCCAGAGATTCCTGGACACGATCATAGGACCCGAGCTCGAGCCCTATGCCTTCTGCTACCTGGACGACATCATCGTCGTCAGTAAATCGTTCCCGGACCACCTGAGACATCTCCAAGAGGTTTTCCGAAGGTTGCGCTACGCCGGCCGGCAGTTGCAGCCCAGTAAGTGCAACTTCTGTCAGTCCGAGTTGAAGTATCTGGGCCACGTGGTGAACAAAGAAGGTATCCAAACCGACCCCGAAAAAGTGGAGGCTATCTTGGCAATGGAAGTTCCCCGAACTCCAAAAGCGGTCCGACGATTCCTCGGCATGGCCTCCTGGTATAGGAAATTTATCCCGAATTTCTCCCGAATAGCCGCTCCCCTTAACGAACTCCTTAAAAAGGGTGTTAAATTCCAATGGACGACGGCACAGCAAGAGGCTCTAGACGGACTGAAGAAGGCACTGACGTCGGCCCCGATCCTCGCTTGCCCCGACTTCTCCGTCCCGTTCGTCCTCCAGACGGATGCAAGCACGACCGGTTTGGGGGCCGTTCTCACCCAGGTGTTAGAAGGTCAAGAACGAGTGATCGCGTACGCCAGTCGCTCACTCACAGATGCCGAAACCAGCTATTCGGCCACCGAGTTAGAATGCCTGGCGGTACTTTTTGCCATTAAAAAATACAAAGGCTATCTAGAAGGGTACCGATTCCAGGTGATAACCGATCACCGAAGCCTGAAGTGGCTACAAAACCTGCAAAACCCCTCGGCCCGCCTAGCACGATGGGCGCTAGAGCTCCAGCAATACGACTTCGAAGTCGAGTACCGAAGGGGAGCTCTCAATCACGTGGCCGACGCGTTATCAAGGACCCCAGGACAACGCATTAGCGGCCTCTATCCCATGGCCGAGCCAGAACCAGTAGCCCCCTGTCCGTGGATTCGTAAGATGAAGCGCCGGATAAGAAACGATCCTAACGCCTTCGATTCGTGGAAGACGGAGAATGGGAACCTTTACCGAAGCCTTCCAAATGTTAGTGATGACCTGGCCGAAGGCTTCCAGCCGAAATGGAAGCTGTGCGTGCCCAAGCCGCAGCGTCATGGAGTACTCGAAGAATGCCACGACGAACCCACCGCCGGACACCTGGGGATCACAAAGACGACGGCTAGAACGCAAAGGTTATATTACTGGCCCCGGATGCAAAAGGATATCAATAAATACGTGCGCTCGTGCCCCACGTGCCAGCAGTATAAGCATCGGCAGCAACAAACCGCCGGAAAAATGTTCTGGTCAAGGGTGAAGGGTCCATGGGAGGTTATCAGTACGGACCTGATCGGCCCCCTCACCAGATCCGCCAAGGGCAACGCATGGCTACTCGTCTTCCA
Source organism: Agriotes lineatus (assembly GCA_940337035.1). NCBI lineage: Eukaryota > Metazoa > Arthropoda > Insecta > Coleoptera > Elateridae > Agriotes > Agriotes lineatus. The sequence continues at coordinate 87,285,923 of OW679203.1, forward strand.
AGACCGGTTTACGAAATGGATAGAGCTGCATCCGTTGAGATCTGCCTCCGCTAAAGCCGTGACTCAAGCCCTGAAGGACAAGATAATCTACAAGTTTGGAACTCCAAAAATGATAGTCTCGGACAATGGGCCTCAATATATAAGCAAGCTCTTCAAAGCTTTGGCCGCCGAGTACGGCATCTCACACAGGCTGACTCCGCCGTACACGCCCCAAGCCAACCCCGTAGAAAGAGCAAACAAAGTCGTCGGCACCGTGATCGCACAATTAGCGAAAGGACGACAGAATCAATGGGACGCCTGGCTACCGGAAGTAATGTTCGCGTTGAACACCTCAAAACACGAATCCACAGGATTTACGCCGGCCTTGTTAAACCTTGGACGCGAAATTCTGCCGCCGCGTTCTTTACGAGGAGCGACCGACCCCGAGTTCAACCCTGACGAGGAAGCTCCGTCCCCAGAAGTATACCGGGAGCAACTCCGAAAATTAAGCGATATCATGGAAGTGGTACGTCACAACCTTGCCAAAGCGTTCGCAAATCAGAGTCATCACTACAACCTACGAAGGCGCGAATACCGCCCCCAGGTGGGGCACCAGGTATACAAGAGGAACCGAATCCTTTCCGATGCCGCCCAAGGCATCTCGGCGAAGCTGACCGCCAAATACGCTGGACCGTATGTGATTAAGAAGATTATCTCCCCCGTAGTCGTCGAGTTGAGCGACCCCCAGACCGGCAGGGAAGTCGGACGTACCCATGTCAAAGATATCAAGAAAGCCTTCTAGAAGTTTCCAGCCCAGATGTTAGAACGTATTTTGTAAACAATCCTCACCCATACCTGTTACAAAATTTTGCTAGAAGTTCGCTGGGTCCAGATGCGAAAAGGTCCGAACAACAAGGCCCTATCTACCTGCAATCCTATAGAAGGGGTCTAACTCTAACCAGATCCGTCGGAGAAGAGGTCCACCGGGAAGCGGGTCCTTCCCAAGGATGGGTCATGTGTAACGTTTCGCTTGCGAATCTAATTTCTGAAGATACTTTAAAAGTATTGGGAATTTAATTCACCGCCTTATCAAACGTTTACATCTCAAGACCGCGCGAAGGAGCGATAGCGCGGACCGGTAGCCGATGCGCGAGAAGCCACGTTTGCGCGCGGGAGTGTTTCCCCCGCTATCTAAGTGGGGAGCGCGAGCACCGACCAGGAGCTGCTGAAACGTATAAAAAGGAACGCCCGACAGCTCCTAGACATATTCAATCCCGAATCCTCTCCTAAAACTCTCCTAATCCACCCGGAGCGATCACTCGTTTGCTTTGGTATGGTTACTGTCTTAGCAAGGGAGAAATCGGACAAATAAAAGTTCTTGCAGGTTAGGTATGGTTACTGTCTTCCTGCAAGAACACTCCGATAACCTAGAGATCCTTATCTAACCCGTCCGCCGTCCGAAGATAGAGCGCGCATATCATTAGTGCCCTCGAAGGCCATGTTCTAAACGTATTAATTTTCCTGAATTTTAAAGCACTAAAGAAGCCGTCAACATCCCATCACCACCAGTTGAAGATCAAGCGATAAAAGACATACCTGCAGACATCGCCGCTAACACCCCGGAGCCATCCCCAAGGCTCCTCGAAACAACTCCCCGCGCTGCGGCGATCCGGGCGGAGAAGCGTATTTATCCGAACGTCGAAATTCATAGGAGTCCGACCGTGGCACAATTTCGAGCTGCGAACGCCGCCAAATCACTCCGCTGCCCCGGTGTAATTCGGCACACCAAACGCGAGCCCGAACAGCTTCTTTTGTCGCTGGAGCATTCGACCAACGACCTCTTCTGACTGATAAGAAGCCCCTGCGCGGACAGCCGGCCCCACGATACCTGTGAGGACATCGACGCGCGCTTCGAAGGTGTATTCGACGCGCTCGGCCTTCTCCCGGATAATTTGGATCGCTCCGCCGCTATCGAACCTGAGCAGCCCTCTGTTGACGCAACCACCCCCTGTCCGTAATATACAGTGTGTCCTTTTAAGTTTGAGTTTAATGTAAATAGTTAAAAACAGTATATTTTATTTCTATCATTCATCTTGTGTTATTTATTGATCTACACTATATCAGAGCAATCTGAACGCATTCTCCGGCTTAGAGCATACCTGAGGCAATAAGGCCATTTAAAATATTTCTAAACATAGGCGGGCCGTTACAACTTGACATTTAATTTTTAAGTGAGTTATAATTGCATTCATCAATCAGGAAGTATACCGTAGCCATACTAGATGAAAATAATTTTTAATCATACCTAATATACGGATGGGGTCATAATTATACAGATTGCGGCAGGCAACTAGGACCATAGCAAAAGCAAGGGGACTACATGTGGCCGTAATTGTATTAAAAAAATTAAAAAATCGAATATATATCTTGTACACAGACAGATCGATAAAAAAAACAATTAGGGCAGGCTGTGATATATGTTATACGTTTGGCAGTACTGAAGTGTATTGTCAGTCTATGTCAAATTCGAGATTAGTAGGTTAGGTTTTGTTTGTTGTTTGCATATATGAAATACTACTATATTGCTAGCGGCTATGAGTGGGGAGGTCACAGCGTGAGTGAGGCAGACAACCAACTCTTCGATGTATTTGGTGAGCTGTGCGCAAGCGTTGGCCAGCGAGGTGGGGAATTGAACCTCACGGTCATGTTTAAAACGCGCTTCTAAAGGCGGAGTTTGAATTCTCAGGCATGCGCACGAGACGCGTAGTACTCAGAGTGAGACTATGTCTGCGCCGTAACGTTTTCGCGCGTTCCCAGGCCCTACTAGCAACATAGTACTTTAAATATATGGTTGTTTGACACAGGCTGACGTAAAACTCAACCTGCAAATCTCGAATTTGACATAGACTGACAATACACTTTAGTACTGCCAAACGTATAACACATATCACAGCCTGCCCTAATTGGTTTTTTAATTAATCTGTTGTTATTTATAATGATCCTAACGACCTACCGCTATCGCACATTGATTGTTCGTTTGTTAATCACCACGACTGCCACATGCATATTCTCCTTGCTTTTGCAATGGTCCTAGTTGCCTGCCGCAATCTGTATATAACAGCAATAAGATAACATAAACAACAAAATAGAATGCTTGAGTAAGAGATGACCATACAACAAAATTATTTTAGTAGGCATAATTAGTTTCACATATGTCATAATTAAAGTGAGCGTCAAGCCTACTCCTACATTTGCTACTATGTTTATCTCTTTCTTACTCAAGTAATATGTGTTATTTTTTGTTCATGTTATTTCATTGCTGTTATATACACAGTGAGCCAAAAAAAGCGGTACAGATTTTATAGCCTCGTAAGTCATTAATATTTTCAAATTACTATTGTATCAACGAAAAGTTCAATGTTTATAGATGGAAGTGAAGCACTTTTGCTACTAAGTGACAATGCTAATTCATAGTTGTGCGTGGTTAAACAAAGTTAAACAAAAAAGTCTATTGAAAATACGAGTATTTAAATATTGGCCTGTGTATAATTGTGGCCTCATCGGTATAATGCTTTTAGGGTATTTCGGATCCTTATTAAAGGCAGAAATTCCATGCATGGCATCAATAGCCGTGAATAGAATATTACGCCCAATACAATTTCCAACTTTGGTTAAAATATCAAACAAGATTTTCAGGAACACCTTGAATGTCGATATTATTTTTCCTAGTGTACTGCTCAAGACTTTCGATTTTTGCGGTAAGTTCTTTATTAACTTTTCCCAGTATAGCTGTTTTTTCGACTAAGGCATCGTAAGGTTTGATTTTGTTTTCAAAAGCAATAAGCTTTTTCTTGTAGTCATCTATTTTACCGCTACAATATTCAATTGAAGTCAATCACTTTGGGTATTTTTTACTTCAACCACCGTATCGCGTAGAGAGTTAATAGCACACATTACATCATTTAGAGTATATTTTTCGTTGGATGTCGAACCTGGGCTTTTAATATTCATAACTGGGTTATCACTTACAGTTTTTGCTGGACTACTGACTTTATCTGACTTGCAGGTATCGGATAGGTACTGGGTTACGGCCTTCGAGTCACCAGCTACGCCATTGCATTTAAAATTGAAACTTTCGCAGCCCTTTTCCAATTTTGCAAATTTGGAAAACAATCGAGCGAATACGTGATGCTTGTTTTGCTGCTAACTTAGGACTTAATATTCCCTTAACATGTTCTAACTGATTTAAAGACCACTTGTTCCTTGTCCCGTCTATAACTTCCCTATGAGTAGTAGTACCTATGGAGCAATTTTTATTTTACGTTGTCTATATTTAATTGTAAACTATTTTCATTGTGAAATTTCCTTATTTTGCAGCCTAAATATCAGTTGTATTCGTAACTGTTTGATATGAACAAGGTTTACGCATACAGAGTACCAAGTACCTAAGATTGTGACTGTTAAGGTCCTACTGAAATTTTATCGAGACTAAGGAGTTCCAACCCTAACAAGGGGTATTTTACATGCTACACATCGTAGTAACATGGTATCCACTGCTTTACATTTCTTCTGAATGGTGGCATTCTGTAGAAACTTTTATCGGCATTTTTTTTTAAATCCTCAGTCGATCTGAATCGGTAGTCAGGATGCTTAACCATATCTGTTGTCGTATGTTTTACTTCAGAGATCTTGTCCACATCCTTTTGCGTTTTTCTTCATCTTTATTACATTTTGTATGTTTAACAGTGTATAAGAAACATACTATACAACGGTATTAAGTATATTTGATATTTCTACACAATAAGACTATGAAAAAATATGCATCAATTCTACTGCTGTATATATAATTCAAAACAGCTGTATTCAGGTTTAATATAGAAAAATAAAAGAGTTTTTGGATAAACTCTTAGTACTATTTAAATATGAATTCCTATAGAACAATGATTTCTTTTTTAGTTTTATTAACTTCTGTTTTATTAACTTAGCACGATCTTGCAGTAGTATCTTGTTGATAGCTGATACGCATTCGTGCTCCTTTACTAACTTGCGATGTGCAATTTGCTATGCCGTAAGTTAAATAAACAACGATGCAGAAACTATTCTCATGGTCCAATTTTAATTTCATTAATTCATGGGCATGTTGATACCAGTGCACATATGCTAGATAAGGTGCTAAGAACTGGGCACATCTGTATTGAGTTATTTTATCTAGTCTAAGACAACTGTGCAGCCGAATCAAGTTCAGAAACTTCATTTCTGCTTGCGTACTTAGGGCCCCTTCACACGAGGCGTTTTTGCAGCGCTGCAGAGTGGCGCTGCTGGTAGGGAAACATTGTTTTAAATAGACGCCTTCACACGGAGCGTTCAACGAACGCGCGGTGGCGCGTTTGAGCCACTCGTAGCAGACTTCCGCTACCAGAAGCGCGCGCTGCTAGTCGCGAGACCCCTTCACACGGCGCGACTCGCAGCGCTACTAGCGGCGGGCGGTGATTCTCGGAAACGCAGCCGCAGAACTAAGCCAGTGCTGCCGATTGATACATAATTTTGGCAACATCATGCCATAATTTTACGTCAGGCCAACGGCAACACTGACTTTTTAGTTTGTTGCGGGTTACCGTTAAATTCGGTTGTATTGTATGTGTTTGTGAAAATGGATAGGGAAGTTTCCAAAATCGACACTGCGTCCATCTCGATGTACTGCAAGTGACAAACTACCTATTTCAGTTTCACCTGGCAACGCCGGCGGTAGCGCTGCTGAGCAACTTAGCAGTTCTGTCTGCTACACAGTAGCGCCGCAATAACGCGCCACACAATCGCGTACCCTGCTACTCCACGGCGCCACTCTGCAGCGCTGCAAAAACGCCTCGTGAGAAGCCGGCCTTAGGCAACACACAATGCACTCCTGCAATTCTCTAACCGATTCAGAAACCTAAAGTACCTAACTATTTTCGCATGGAGCTCCGTTTTTTTAAACATTTAATATTTCTATAGTTGCCACTAGTATTATGTTCTACTTACATTGTATCTAAAACAGACAATTTATCATGAGGATTTGGGACGATTTGAGAAACAGTAGCAGTAACTACATTAACTAAACTGTAATTTTATTTTATTGACTCCAGAAACAAAACTGAATTTTACAATGTTTTATTTGTTTTTACAACTATTATCCTAGAAAAAATCCACACGTTGTGAGCGCTATAAAGTTTTCAATATATTTTACGAACGTGGTATTTAATTTCATTAAGTTCGTGCCACACTAAAAATTTAAAAAAATTCAATAATTACGAACATTGGGAAACAAGTCTGTTCCCATCTTCAACGAACGAACCAGAGACGTAGCTCCTAGTGTTCAATGTGTTCGAGGAAGACGGAAAATCGAGGCTTAATTTATATTGCACTTGATTAATAACATTTCAAAAAGGTCTGTAAAGGTATTTAGACTGAACTTCTCCCACAAGTGGTAGTTTTGAAACATAAAAGTTTTAAAATATCAAGTGAGAAACTGTTATTCCATATAAAAATGTACTACAATGTTGATATTTCTCTTATCACCCAACGTTGGAAAATGTGATGAGTGACTACATTTGTTACACAAGCATAAGAGCTGGAGCTATATTCAAAATATTATTTTTGCAAACAAATTTGAGATAAAGCAAAAATAGATAAAATAATTTTTTAAGACGTTTGCCCTCAATCTGTTGCTTCCAAAATGTGCTATTTTGGACAAGGAAAAAGTGTAAGATATACGTAAAATATTTTTTTTCTGACCAATAATCCATTGCGACAAACAGTTCGGACAATTGCGAATGACCTATTCGTGTTGCTATTCTTCCTGCTACTGTTGATATATTTATAATTGAATGAGTAGAAGTAGCATCTGGCTTTTCAGACCCAATTCTGTCAATTTTGTTGCAAACAGAACACTTAAATGTAAAAATGCTATGAAGTTCTTCGATTCTTTCCGAGATTAGATTTAGATAAAAAGAATGAACAATCAAATCCTGAAAACAATGATTAATAACAGTGCATTTACCATAACGATTGCTTAGCTCGTACCTTTATGTTTTAACGACTTTAATTGATCAAGAAAATATAATATTTCAACCACATGCCTTCCATGAATCCGATATTCGGTATAACTTTCGGACTTCTGTTAAATTTCGTAGTATAATTCGTCATCAGTATTTTCTTCATTAAATGTTCCATCTTCGCTAGCAGTTCTACCGTAAAAATCATTTGTTATTGATAAACGAACAGATTTGTCGGCATGACAGTGAAAAATATTTTTCCCACCAACAAGTTCATCAAAATCCATTAGTTCGCTTGCACTCTTATCGTTAAAAGTTGTAGAGGTTGGAAGGTGAATCGATTCGTCGGCTTGAAAGTTTTTTTAAGCTTCATGGTCTCATCATAACTTTAACTATCGCTTTCAGTAGTACTAATATTATTAATAGTAGTAATGCAATTATCAGGTCCTAATTGTTCAACATTTACTGTTGTGAGTTAATTGCTAGAAACATTTTCATCTGTTCAATTTTCATCACTAATGCTTGCGCAAGACACTACACTCTTTTTCAGCTAACTTAGAATTAGGCAATAATTGGAGCCGCCTAAAAATCAAAAATGTATTAAACAGGCCTTTCTACCGCTACTGCAGAATAAATTTATTAAGGTAGTTATATCAACCGCTTTTTTTCTTTAAACAACGATCGGAAGATATGAAAAACTAACCCTTAGCGGGTTATAAAATGAAAAGTCAGGTCATTACTAGATTCAGGAAATGTTTATAATGTCACCTTATTCATTTTTAGGTATTAACAGCTCTGATAAATTATGAGAAAGACAATGAAACAAATAAGATTTTAGCCAAATTGTTTTTATTGCATAAATTACATTATTTATAATTAAACTATCATAGTAATTGGTTTTATCTAGGTCATTAGAAATAATTTAAAAAATACATTTCGCTACAAGTTTACATAACTTCTTCAAAAATCCAAAAATATTATTATTGAATTGGCTTTGGCTATTGTGACATTTAAAATTTTAAAATGTACAACAGTTTAAAACTTTTTTTTAAATTTATAAGATTTACATTGATTCAAATATTTTTTTAATTTTAATATGTATTGTTTTATTTAAGCAGACAGAAAAAAATGTTTGCTGTTTGCTCGTCTAAAAGTTTAATTGTTTAATTGTGTCCATATTACATTTAGTTAATCGTTCATATAACAAAATAATGTTTGTCAACAGATGCGGCTTGCATTACCACTATTTACTTCGCTGATTGAAGATTTGTCGGAACAAATCATGAGGGGAGAACATGTTAGGAAGCTTTCCCGTTTTTGATTAACATAGGAACTATGAAGGGTAATACTTCGTAAGGAGTTATTTTTTCACAAACTTAATACTGCGCTATATATTCCAGATTTACCGGGTTTTCCGAGTGCTTTTCACCATGTATCAATTGTGTTTCACTATTTGTCAAATGTAATTTTCATTTGTCAATATTGACAAGTGTTGACAACAGGGAAAAGCATTTGAGATAAAGTGAAACACAAGTGATACATGGTGAAAAGCAATCGGAAAAATCTGTAAGTAGAACCATTATTTTAAAAAATGTAAATTTTATTAATTAAAAAAAGTTTTAAACTGTTATCAATTTTAAAATTTTAAGTATCACAATAGCCAAAGACAATAAAAAAACTAATTAATAAACCTTGGATATAAAGGTGAACAAGGAATTTAGTAGAGTAGCGTAATGATTTTATTATGGTACTGAGGACTATAATGAGGTTTCATTATAGTACTCAGTGCTGGTGTAAAAATCGCACAGACAATATATTGGGATTTTGATTAGCATCGCACCAAAATGAAACAAAATTACAGTTATTTATGTTAAGTATATTAAAGCACCAGCCTCTACACCGCAAGGTAAATGAGGTTACAGATTATACATATACATATTTTTAGTAACTAGCAGCGAGAATGATGCTTTGCGTTGATATATTAGGTATGATATTAATATACTGTTATGATACGAGTACATTATGCTCGTGGTTTAAATAAAAATTTGTTAAAGAAATTGGGATGTTATTACAACCCATATCAACCCATTGTAATAGTTGATATCTAATGTTTATATAGTTCCCTGAATAAATCCGAGATAAGGCAGATTAGTATTTGAAAGATAGCTATTGGAAAGTGACAGGTGGATTAAAAATGAAATAAAATATAGAAAATACAGTTTAGGAATCAACGACAAGTGTTAAATTCCAATAAAGTTCCAGGTCAGCTTTATTTTGAATATTACATTTGACAAGTAACGGGAGTAAAATGGAATTACGCCAGGATATGTGTTGTTGAGTTAAGCTTCCAAAGGGGTAGCATCTGGGAGAGAAGGAGCTTGAGGTTTGCTGGTGTCAAGCAGTTGAAACGAGTGGACTGTCGGTGAGCGGTGTATTGCAGTACGAAGCCTGAAGGGGTCTAGCTGCAGATCTCAAATAGGTTGCTGTCTTGGAGGTTGTGTAAGAACGATAAAAGATGGGTGATTTCTTAGAGTACCTATACTAACTAGAAAGAAAATAAAGACTTTAGTAAGGTGAAATTGATTAACAAATACGAACTTACTGTGTTAATAAATATTATAATGTACTATTTTAAGGATTGGGCATTTGCCATTGAAATTTAAAAACTGTTTTTGACATTTGGTTGACATCCGAAGTGACGTTTGATTTGAATGACATTTTTAAAATATTGGAAGATCAATTTTTCAGAACAAGTAACTAGATAAAAGATCCCTCCCCTGTAAGGGTTTCAGGCGCTATCATAAAAATAAATAATTGACATTATTATTCAAGGAGGGCAATTAATAATTTAAAATACTTAATTAACATCAATATTTGAAAGTTTGCATATTTAGAGGCACACCATAAGGGTAGCCAGTGCAATACATATATAATTATTTTATCAATAAAAGCAATTGTACTTGAACACTGAACTGCATAAACATGAAAGGCACAAAAAGAAATAATTCTCGGCAATATAAAGTTGACAGCATCTCTACAAACTAAGTGCGCAAATTCCTTACGAGATAATAAATGCCTATAATAGTGTTATTAGTTTAGTCATCCTCGAGTAGGTACCTGGTGCAAGTTAATATTTATAGAAAATTAGGCGTATTACTGGTTGCCTATTTTATATTAAAAGCGGCGAAAATAAATTATGCCAGCTCTTCTAAGCAGCCTTAAGCTGTCATCAGAGTCAAAATGGCGCCCACGAAGGGCTTCTTTACTAATATAAAGCATCACACTGATGTACGACGCAGCTCTAGCATAAGAAAATATTAATTTTTTAATGCATTTTAAACAAGGCTCCACATAATACGATTTAGAGCATTTATCTCTCATGTGATATACAAATTTTACTAATATATAAAAGAAGACCACGTAGGAATCTTCACTTTAGCTTAAACAAAACGAAGAAGAAAGAGAACAGGACAACAACCAGAGCATGCATTAATATACCATAGCCGACAGAAACATGAGAGGCGTCGGTATACTAAGTGACTATATCTATGAAAGAATCTTCACTGTAATAACCTAACTGGATAAAGCAAAAATATATACTATAAGAGTATATGTCTCTAATATAAATAAACCAAAACAAGAGACTCAAGTGTTTTAAGAAAAACTCAAGTCAAGATACGCAATCCTTATAAATCATTAAATTCTAGTACTGAGGTATATAAACGCCAAAATAGGCAATACACTACTTGCTGAAATAGCGTGAGTGAAAAAGTGTTTTAATGAGAACCAGTTTAATAACAACGACAAAATCTTGGTTGAATTTCGTGCTCACGTCAATCTAAGAGTAAATAAGACTTATTCCAGTCATAAACCCCGGCAGAAAATCGCTTGGTCTAATTGTGACAGCAACGAAGCAGCAAATAAATTCTAGGGAAAAGGAAAAAGTGATTTAGATACTAAGCAAAAGCATATTTATAACGAAGTCTCCAATATTGCAACAGATAACAGATAGAGAACAGCGAGAAGTAACAAATTAATAATAATTGGGGTTAAAACAAGCCTAGAGACAAGAGAAGTGGAAGTACTGTACAATAATTGTAAACCTAGATATACAATTATTTCTCGTTTAAATCGAATCATTATACCGCCCTTCAACTAAAGGCTCTGACAACCCGAACTAGCTCAAAATTCTCGACGATTTTTTGTCATGGGTAAGGATCAAGCGATGGTTCTTAAGGCTAATAATTAAATGAGAATAAAGGAAGTTACAAAAGTGTACCAGTCGTCAACCACGGCAACAACAAAGCCAGTCCAACTCACACTCAAAATAAAACCAAGATCAACTAAGTCTGTAGAAACAAAGTCCCTACCAGGCCGTCGCATTCAGGTTTTTCTCTGTTTATCTCAATATACGATTAGTAGCGTTATCTAGTTTTGAAATTATTAACCTTCAAAGACATCAGAAATGTCAAGAATGTTTTTGACGTATTCTAAAACTGTAGAATGACAGTGCTGCGGTGAGAATATTGAAAATAAACTATTAGAAACGGCGCCCAAATGTATTTCAAAGCAAATTTCAACATACCTGAGTCAAGCATTAGCCGAACGTAGCGCAGCGGGCCTAACGCTATCCTAGCATTCCAAAAATGCAAATTTCCTAATTAGCAACGCTAACAGAAAGGGAAAGAAGCCTACCTTAAAGGTGGATATCAGCTCAATAAACACGTCAATAAAAATTAAATTTGCACGGCTTGCATCTTACTGGAAACTACTGTATCACCGCCTTCAGAAAATCTATAAACAACACTCGATGACCTTATTACTATTGAGAAGTTAATTAGATTAGAAAGTTTTATTGTAATAATAAGAAGATATCTTAAGGTGATTTCTACGTCAAAGATTGGGAAGATATTTTTAAGGTCTACCTGAGGACATTGGTAACTTGATCACCATAAATATTCTCTGCTATAAAAGAGAGAAATTGCTGTGAGGTATATAGTGAACTGTAGTATCGTTGAAAAATTAACACTTTCATTTAATAATGGTTATATTTAATAAAACATTGCATAAACCGAATGTCACGGTCATTGTGACATTAGCCTCTATTGTTTGCTTTATTTACTATCGTTAGCTCTAACGATCTAACTCCTCTTAGTTTCCCCCTAAAAGCTACTATAAAGCACTTTCAAGGATATATGTTTTTTGCCACGAGGTTACGTTGAGAACTGCAGGTGAACGTTTCAGTTGTACTCTTTTATTTTTCCTTCTATCATCATGTGATGTTTTCTGGTTTTGTTAAGCTTCTTTTGAAAAAGTTACGTGGGTTAATTAGATAGGGCAGGTCAATAATTACCTGAAGACTTAAGTATGTATTTGAACATATTGAAGGTTGAAAGTTCGCATTCGAGTTCAGTAGGCAGTCTCGCTTGAACCACTTGTGTGGTTTTATTTGGTAGTTAATTTTCGATATATACATTGTTTGGCTTATTTGAGCGATTGTGCCCATGATATCTCGTATTTAATAGCTTTTCAGATCTCTTCTGTTGGATTTTGGGGTGTTGCTGCATCACAAAGTTGTGGGAACTTCTGTTCAACTGATCGGTTTTGTTTTGGTTGCTAAGTGAACAAAAACTAGCTAAAAACAATTCATCGAAGTCGTCTGATCCATTATGGGAATGTTAACTTTTCCTTTCCTTATGATGTATCAATATGATGGTGTTTGGGAAAATACATTGGCGGGTGGATTTATTGAAAATTACTGGTTTTTAGCCTAAGTCCGGCCGTTGGACAATTGTAGATCATTTGCCCTTACGCATTTTTTATTACACTTTTCGATGCCTTTTGATAAATCAATAACTTATATGGAGATTGGAGCACTGAGTCGTTCTACAACTAAAGTACGTAGTTTTTCCATAGACATCTGTACTGTAATGATGTCGTTTTAATTACAGGTCCATCTTTAATTTTTCTAGTTTTTGCAGAAGTTTTAGATTGTATTTGAATGAATTTTAGTATAAACTTGAATATCTGGAATTTCCAGTTTGTCTAATATTGTTGGCGATTACGGCTCAGCTTTCACTTAGCTTTCGTAGTCTTCACCACGTGTCTGCGTTGGTATCATTCTATCCAGCAGCTAGGCGAAGTTGAAGCTACATCAGTGTCAGCAGATAGTCTACGACCTTCTGCTCTAACTAAATATTTTTGCCGCAATTAAAAAGTGGAACGAAGAGAACAAGTGTGTGAATTCACGATACTGAAATACTCCTATTTATACCGGTTTTAGCATTTTTGTATTAACACTTTAGTGATTTATTAGCATATTTCTTGCTTTTCTTGCGCTTGGTTTGTTTGTGCGTTAAACCTACATTTGAAGTTATAGATTAGATACGTCATCATGTGAACGCAACGTGTACACGCCGCGGATTTAGTATTGGGTTTGACACAATTACACATGTACCATGTCTGTATTTCGGTAAGAGGGGTGATTATAAATGCTCTTCCATCGAGTTGCCTTTGAAATATTTGTTGTATGAATAAATTGTTGGAGACTTACAGTGCGACCAACATTTTATTTATTCAACAAATATTTCAAAGGCAACTTGATGAAAAAGCATTTATAATCACCGGGTATTACTTGTCTGCAAGTTGGCATTCAAAATAAATATCAATTTAATTGCGCCGTAGTTATGCTTTTTCTGTCTATAACAAGTTATAGCTTATTAGAAAGCCTGCATGTCATAAAAGTAATTTTGAGACATCTTCCGTCAGTGTAAATTGAAATTACCGTATCGGCGAATTCTTGAACTATCATATTTGTGGTTCCCGTATTTGGTTCATCATTTTAGTGTTAACCCACTCTCTTCTCACGTGTAGCTTTACTGGCCCGTTAAACGCTATTGGTTACGGGACTGTTTTGTGTATTCATAGCTCTCTATCCGGCTTATCTTGAAGTGTTGTAAGATCATCGTTAACTTGTTCTATTGCTATTGTGTGTTAGAGCGTTCAGTGGTGATATAAAAACGTTGAGGAAACAGGTAACAAATTTACACTACCAGTTCAAGATAACAAAAAACGTCCTTCTGTTCGTAACCACCCTGCAGCCCCTGTTGCCTCCCACAACTGCTTAAGTAAGATAAGCAAGGTGGTGCTGCAACAATTGCCTTAATGGAATGTGGTTTAAATGGCGGTATTTCTGATAGTGAAATATTCACGATATGTAATATGCAGGTGTGATAGAAATAAAGTAAATGAAACTAGTGGTGATGGAGTAGAAGTTCGAAAAATTAGAAATATAAATCAAAATGGATTCAGTGATGGGCATTCTTTGACATTTTAAAAGGCTTTTGTTTGTTACCTAAGACTCAAAACAGTACTGTATTATTTGAAGAAGAAAATTACTCGCAGGGTGACCATGCGTCTTAATTTTTCGAGATTTGTCCCTGTTTTGGTTCGATGTCCCACTATCAAGATGTATTTACGTCCAGAATTTCAAATACTCATAATTTTTAGTTATTGTATATAGATAATTCAAAATAAAAGGTTAATAATTTCTTAAAAGTCGCTGCTTGTCTATTTCTGCATCAACAGTAATATGTCAAAAACTTCGAATGAATTCGGACACCCAAATCTGCAATTAGATCCGATCGCGTTGGATCGCTATTACCGACGACGACGAGTGAGTTTATTGTGTCAAATGTGCTGTATACCAATAGAATAGAGCACTTCAAAGCAATGTTTGTTTTACTCGAACCAACTTGAACATAATAAATCTGTTTAGCTCACGGGAAATAATTTGTGATCGTTGGTCACAATTTCTTTTCGTCGGTAAAATGTTGTAAACAAATATTCGAACGTGAAACGTATACCGGTATTTTTTGCATTACCTTCTCATAATGCAAATGTAGAGAGAAATGTTTCCCTAATAAATTGTTAATAGATGAAGGAACGAAATGAACTGGATTTAGAAATAAGTGTTGAAGGTATGTAAAATAGTGTGAAAACATTTATTAATATAATAAAGAGAAGATATATTTCTGATGACATTGTGATCTATCGTCTAAATGTGGGAAAACGTTACCTAAAGAGTTTTTTACAGTCGCCATGTCTAGACTAAAGGTTCTTGCTGTAATATAGAAATATTTGCAAATTAAAATTATCAATTTGTATTTATTGTATATCTCATGCAATCAAGAATTCCAAGTACGTATAAAAAATTACTGTTTTTGACAGCGATCTTATGATCGAACGATTTATACAACACACTAATGCTTACATTTGGGAAAGACGCAACTCTAGCAATATCCAATAGATGTAATACCAATCCTAGTTCATCTTCAGCTGCTCCAAGATACTTCCGTTCTTTTACTAAAACTTCCGCACTATTATAACCTTAATTTCTAAATTTAAGCATCAACATCGTTTAGGACGAGGAACTACTAAAAATACCGTTTTATCTTCTTTGCAGATGCCGTGCAACTGTCCAGTGACACAGCCAGGGCCAACTTTGGCGTCAACATGTGGGGGAGCTCCCTACATGCTCTTCATGGGCCTGCTGGAGGTGTTCCTCAGGTCACAGTGCGACTTGGAGGACCCTTGTGGACGGCCGCAGAAGATCAGAGTTTTTCCCGAGTATGATTTTATTGTAGTTGGGGGTGGATCCGCAGGAGCTGTCGTGGCCAGTCGACTGTCGGAAATACCGGAGTGGAATGTTTTACTGATAGAAGCTGGTAAGAAACATACTATTAAATTTAATTACATACAGCGATAGTATATGCTTTTCGTCTTTAATAAAGTGTTAGACATTAAGACCCCTCGGTTGCCAAGGCTGGATTGGGAAATCGTAGTCGGAAGGTCTTTGTGGCCATTGAAGTCACTCGGATTTGAACCCAAATGCTTTAGCTTGCAAGCAGAGGCTCTATCACCGAGCCACCTCCATTGCAGGTTAGGACTATCAAGAAACAACTTCTCTAAAGGCTATATACGGGCAATCACCATCATGCGAAGGGCGCTGGAAAATAACTGCATTGATCTTCTCGGTATTTGTGGTAACGGATACGAGCTCAAAGTATGGTTTCGAGTACGGACTAATACACTCAATACATTCAAATGAGATATGACAAAAATATAGGTACTTGGAATACTTTGAAAGAAAGGTAATTGTTACCTGTAACAAATCTATAAGTGCTCATGACTAGCTTCAGTAGGACATGGACGGGGTTTCATGCTGAACATATATGTTTAGGTATAAAAAATCAGTTCGGTAAAAAGTAGAGTTGTTAACTCTAGCCTGAAAAGTTTTAGAACATTCCCAACCTAGAAGGAGACTTTCAAGACGTCGCAAAAATGCTTCGAGTTCTATTTCTGTATGAACTCACCTTACATTCATCTGCTTGGTCCTTATATGACCTAAAAACGCCTACGATAAAAGATAATCAAAATTAAAATTGATACCTTTTTTTGAGCACACAAAAACGGAGCTAGTGCGTTACCAAACTTTTTCTATGGGGAAATTTTCCAAAGGTGACGTCGCAGCATTACATTCTATGGTATTTTTTTTTTACTAAATTGGCCGCAATTCCCGACACGTTTAAATGGTGTTTAGTTTTCCCAGAAGCAGAAATCTCAAGCCTGGTGTTCATTAGGAGAAATGACTAAAAACCTCATAAAAGTTTATTACAAAACAAAAGACGCGAAACTATCGTATCTAGGAGGAATCGACAAACTCTCAGCAATGATAGAGGGGACCAAAATAAGTGTTTTGAGATAGAAAACTTGTGTCCGCAAAAAATTAAAATCCATTCTTTACTTTCTTCTTAAATTTGCGTGTTATATGTTCTTAACAAGTCACAACCTGCAATGCTCGCATGCCCAGCATCGCAGCATAAACAAGGTACATATCGTTGATTTATCAGATTCTTACACCCACTTACTTAATAAAGTGGGTAGATAAACTATCTAGTAGGTGCTACCTATATAGTTAACTCAAGATGCTTTGTATATAAAATAACAAGGCGGTTATAGCGTAATGCAGTAATTTTTACGTTACTAGAAAATTCTGAAGGCAAAGCTGATCTCCAGTTCAGAGCAGTGACTTCAATGGGTGGTGACGATCGCAATCCCTAGTTACGGGCAAGTATCTTGTGAGCTGGTAAAATGCTTCGGAGTTTGGCAGCCAATCTGAGGGATACCCTGTGTCTCAGATAACCTGCGAGTTGACAGAATTCAAACCGAACTGAAAAGAAACTAAGCCTACGGAAAAATGCAGACGATGATACGCAGTTCCGGTTTCATGAAAATCGGTATTTGAAGTTCGACGGTAATTTAATTAGCGAAAAACGGTACCCGGAATTAAGGACAACAGTTTTAGTAATTCAGAAATAACCAAACTACATTTACGACCGTAAATTTTTTCTGACGGCTACGGTATTTATGGTATTAAGAAAATACAAACACGTAAACCTCACCGCCCCAAAATACATGTGCGTTTTGCTTGATTTCTGTTAACGTTTTCTTTAATCCAGAAATGACGCGACTCACGCTAGTAGAGAGAACTGGGGGTGAAAACTCCCACGCCAAGAACAACCTTCCTACTCGAAGACAGGTACAATTTGAAGGAAGAAATGTGTATAACAATTGATAAAACGCACTTTGGCTTTAGGAAAACTGGCATAAGGGAGCCCATTTCAGTACTCTAACTTTAGTGCAAAGCTGTGGAAGTGTCAATTGCAGTATCTTCTTCTGCATCACCTATACATAAAAATGATTGAATTTCTGAAATTTACGGACATTTGTTAAGTGTAATTTTGTATTCGGATGTTTCGAGTGACCTGCACTTCCTAAGTGTATATTTGGTTGCATACTAATTTTTTATTTTTGGGATGTTTTTGAAAAGCCTTGAATTTTTAGGGGATTATAGTAGTAAGTTTTCAAATAGATTGAAAATATTATTTCCGGCGGCCATTTTATGGCTCTGATTTCGTCAGATGGTTTTTTCTGGAGCTGTAAATGTAATCCGGAATTTTCACTTTATGTGGATAATATAATTCCAAAGTTATTGTGAATTCTGTTAATCAGCCTTAGGAAATGCTGTGTGAAATTGCTAGAATCAGTCCCTCACTTCGTGTGGCTGCTCTTTCGAAGCTAGGACCGCAAGGTTTCTCCCCAGTGCAATAGATGGAGAAAAGCCTGTCCCACCTCATGTTTCACATTCTTTTACAGAATCATTGAGTTTACCACCCCTCCGACAAAGCTGCGCTGCTACGCAACACCAGGTACCTTCTGCGTGCACGGCTGGTGATTTAGTCATCTGATTTATCGAAACTAAAAATATCGTTAGTGCTATTCTTATGAAATATCAAGCATTCTACCTACGATTTTTCTTGGTAAAACTCCTGGCCTATGATGCCGAGAAATTCAGCTTGAGCGTTTCGTTGTGTGAAATAGTTTAATTTTCACTTTATATGTATATAATATTTCCTAGATTGGCTACCCTGCCTGTTAGCATTTTGGCCGCGTTCAACGTTCGTCAACGTTTTAAAATTTAATGCTTTTGCAAGAATCTCCGGGAGACTAAACATTAAAACCAACTCCTTTTTAGCACTGAAAATACACAGTTAGGTGTATAACACCCTAGGCGTATGGTACCATTCGATTAGGTCGCGTTTATAAAAATTAATTGATCGTCGAAGCGATTTGCTGAGACTCCCGTTTATCTATATCGCAGTGCTTGATTTTTGAGTCACTATATCTTTATAGTTGAGATACGTGTACTCATGTATCCTATCACAGATTTGCTTTGCTTTCTTTGAGTATGGTTCAGAGTTTATACATGTACCTACTGTAAATAAACAATTAGGTTAATTCAAACTCAGGTATTTTCTTTCTCATATTATTTTTATGAAACAGTTAAGTGGTTTAGAAACTTACACGCACACCTGTAGGTTTTCTGGTTTGGACCGTCTCGAACCAGTGGCGCTTCTGAACACCCCCCCCCCCCCCCATTCCTGCTCAGGAACTAGCTGGCAAACATTTGCTACACCACGAGACAATTCCTGAACCGCCATGTTGTAAATTATATATTTTTTTTTTGTGTAGAGAAAATTTCCCGTGTAGCACATTTCTGATAAAGATATCCGATTTACTGCAAACTTATATTGGAAGCAGAAGGACAACCCATCTTCCTTAATCTGCAATTTATATTCTGAATACAGGTTTAAGGAGGCTATAACGTCAACGAGGTGGGTAATATTAGTGAAATAAGAATTAACCACACCCAGTGTGCCGATGGCACTGTCACTCGCTGACAATGGCTAAAGTCTTCAATTTCTAGTAAACAGTGTTAGTGTTTCTACATAGTTTTAAGCAGTACGATCTCAACCTCAACAAAACCACACCAAATACAACGAAAACGTATACGACATCGGTATCGAAGCGAAAAAGAACTTTTTCAAAGAGTGCAGAAGATCATGTACTTAGGAAACACAGTAATCGACAACTTGGACCATTTCGTTAAGATCAAGGACAAAGTAGAAAGAGCTAAAGTATACTTTTTTTAGAATAGATAGATATCATATATCTATCTGCCCACGACCTGAACCAGCAACTCAGTACGAGACACATATAGCGCAGGAAATTAAAGTTATAGAAACAGTTAAGGAAATCAACAATATTATTATTTCAGGCGGCAGAAAGATATGTTAGTATACATGATTGAGAAGATTTGCCCTCATCATTATGTCGTTGTTAATAAATTTTGGTCATAGTTTTCTCCTAGCGACTGACATCATTGTCTATAGTGCGTCTCCTGGATCGAATCGTAATCTATAATCCTCTCAACGTTATCCATACAGCGATTATGGAGTCCCATCTAAATCTGCTTTCTAATGCGGAGACCGCTGTATGCAACTTTCGTCCATATAATGTCAGTAGTTCCTACCAACTGTTCTACTCGTTACCAATTTTGTTCAAACATTTTTGCTATTTACTCTCTTATCCACTAGTTAGTTTTAGGGCTTCTCAAAGTAATATCCAAACCACCCGCTCTATGGTGCCATTTAATTTATTTCCAATGTCAATTTGCATGATTCAGAAGATGAACGCTTGCGAGTTTCTTAGCGATTCTTCTCTTTATTATCTCTCCTCAAAAGCTCTTCAATGAAGTCACAATATTCACACAAACCCTGCCTCTCTGTAATTTTTGATACTATGGAGGACATAGAAACGACCTGCTGCAAACGTAATTCAATTTTGATTTCATTTATTTCATGTGGTTACAGGCTTAGACGAACCAACAGGAACGCAAGTACCTTCGATGTTTCTAAACTTCATCGGCTCGGAAATAGACTGGGGTTACCTCACAGAACCGGAGCAGGACGCTTGCCTTGGTGAAACGGAGCAAAGATGCTACTGGCCAAGGGGGAAGGTAATATGCGCTTTTTTAATCTATTTGAAAGCAAGTACAAGAGAACATGTTTTAGGTCCTGGGAGGTACTTCAGTCATGAATGGAATGATGTACATCCGCGGGGTTCCAAAAGATTACGACAACTGGGCTGCCCTCGGCAACGACGGTTGGAGCTACAACGAAGTACTGCCTTACTTCCTTAAGAGCGAAGACAACAAGCAGGTAGACATAATGGATCAAGGTTACCATGCCTCAGGAGGTCCTTTATCGGTGTGTCAGTTCCCGTACCACCCTCCTTTGTCCTCGGCTATTCTCAAGGGCGGAGAAGAGCTTGGTAAGTTCACGTTCTTCCGAGAGTTCCAAATGCTAATTTTTGTTGATGCAGGGTATCCCACAAAAGATCTGAATGGTGTTTCCGGACCAGGCTTTAGCATTGCACAGACTACTAACAAAAATGGGTCGAGGATGAGCACAGCCAGGGCTTTCTTGCGACCATTTAAAAATCGTCGAAATCTCCATATTTTGATGAACTCGACCGTCACTAAAGTGATCATCAATACTACAACCAAAAGCGCTTATGGAGTTGAGGTTATCAACAACGGCAACAAGCAGTTGATCTACGCCAGTAAGGAAGTTATTGTTTCTGGAGGTGATCAAACTTATAATATATAGCTACAGCATGTTTCATGTTTATATTTCTAGGAGCTATTAATTCTCCCCAAATCCTAATGCTGTCTGGCATTGGTCCAAAAGAAGATCTCGAGCAGGTTGGGGTAAATGTAATTCATAACTTGCCAGGCGTAGGGAAAAACCTCCACAACCATGTTGCTTTCTTTGTAAACTTCAATATCAACGACACGAATAGTGCTCCATTAAACTGGGCGACTGCAATGGAATATTTGCTTTTCAGAGACGGTCTGATGAGCGGCACAGGTACGAGTTTACCTACGTTGGAATACCTTTAATTTTACATTACTTGCTTCTAGGTGTTTCAGAGGTTACGGCTCTTATCAATTCTAAGTACGCAGATCCTGCTGGTGATCATCCAGACCTGCAATACTTCTTTGGAGGATTTCTGGCCAACTGCGCCAGAACGGGACAAGTTGGCGAAAGACTAGATAACACCTCCAGGTCTATCCAAATTATTCCAGCTGTGTTACATCCAAAAAGCCGTGGATACATTAAACTCAAGGATAACAATCCCTTAAGCCATCCTTTGATATACGCCAGGTACTTCACGCATCCTGACGATATTAAAGTCATGATCGATGGAATTAGATTTGCGATAAAGTTATCGAAAACTAATGGTAAGGTTAGAAACTTACCACAAATTCGCTTTTAATTGAAATTTTTAGCCCTTAAGAGGTATGGTTTTCAACTGGACAGAACGGTCGTTGCTGGTTGCGAGAAAATTGCGTTCGGCACAGATGCCTATTGGGAATGTGCAGCTAAAAGGCAGACTGGTCCTGAAAACCATCAGGCTGGCAGCTGCAAAATGGGGCCTCCCTCTGATCAATTTGCCGTCGTTAATCCTCTACTACAGGTAGATATATCCACTGAGGTTGTATCTTAAAAATTGCTAATTCTTGTTCTCCTTCAGGTTTATGGCATCGACCGATTGCGGGTAATCGATGCCAGTGTAATGCCTGTAGTACCGTCTGGCAACACGAACGCGCCTGCTATAATGGTAGGAGAAAAGGGAAGTGATATGATAAAGTCGAGGTGGCTCACACCTCAAGCTGGATTCTTCTTCACCAGCATGCCACACCAAAGGATAGACAGGCAATGGGGATCGTGGTAGTTTTAGTGTAAATAGTTTTATTTAATTAGAACTGCTTACTAGATGTTCCATCTAATGTGAGATTTTAAAATATCCATAAAGTTAAGTTAAGGAGAGTAGGTTGTAAATGTATGTAACTTTAAACTAAATATCGAATGTTCCACTTAAGCATCCTGTATACTAACAGAGTAGTTACAGTATTTATTATAGTTTGTAAGCTAAAATTAGCACTTCTTAATATTTTTACACATATGGCATTTATTTTCTTAGTTATTAATGATATTAGATTTAATGCATTTTTATTTGAAGAATAGTCTGCTATATTTGTATAAGATCAAAATTACAATAAATTTGAAGAGTTCGTATTTTAATTGATTTTCTTCCACGTTCGTTTGACTATTTGCATCATGCATTGATGGTTTAGGTATATACTCTTATACACATAATTAACTACTATCTTCCTACTATACTTGAACAGCTGAAGAGAAAACTAGGTTCAAATACCATTAGTTATAAAAACAAACATGAAGATAAATTATTAAAATGTCTAACTGAGACAAAGGCACAGCTTTCATAAGAGCAAGCACAGTTACTTTGAAGTGTCAACTTTAATTCACACAACTTTGCGACTAATGTGCTTGTTGATTAAAACCTATCGTCGTCAGTATTTAAAGCAACCAGCAATATTATTGCACATCTTAAAATAGAAATACAATACGAAAACTACACTTTGCATAATGTGCATATATTACATAAAGATTTTAAGCGACATAGACAAAATATGGCTTTATTTAGTTTCAACGATAACAATTCAAAACAGTCAAATCCGTTATCAATAGCTAATCCCAGCAATTAGTCTGTTGCCAAAGCAGATTAAATTTAGAACAACTTCTCTGTTATCATTGTAGGTCAAAAACCTATTAAATTTGTTTTTTACAGCTATTTTTGTTGGCTTGGTAGCAAATAACCTTTTCTCGTTTATTTAGTAAATTTTCATTGTGAGAAATAACGTTCTTGGTTTACATACATGACCACTATCGGACACAAAAACCAGATGCCTGAGTTTATGTAATTTTCTTATTATGAACTTCTATTGCTTCAACATCTATAAACGTCTATAAAAACTAACCAAAAATTATTAAACCTTAGAAGAGTCATATTGGTAGCTAAATACTAGCTAGTACTCAAAACATAGGAAAACATTTAACCGGCATTTTATACAAACCTGTGGCCCCTAGAAGGCGCGTTTCCAGGTGGCAGATAAGGGAATGCATTTCCAGCATGGTAGGAGGAAAATACCTTCCGCAGACCAGCAGGTAAGCAACGCCTATCTAAGAGTGGATGGCTATATACAGCGTCTGTTCCCAAAATAAGCGGTTGAAGCAAAACTTGTAAACGTGCTCAGTAAATGTGTAGTTTTAAATTAAAACCGTTTTAAAAATACCAAATTTACAAATAATATTAAAAGTGGGTAGATTAATGTTCTCGGAATCCCAATTTGATGAAATGTCGGCCAACCTCATGGATTATAGGCAAGGCAAAATTTTCACAAAACAAAAACTAGAACTAAAATAGCAAAAACCTGCAAACAAACAAAAAATTATCTTGACAACGTATAACATCAGAACAATGGGAACAGATAAACACCTGGAAGAACTGGAACAAGACCTAAAAACCATTGTGGAACCATATATCTAATACTTACTATATTGCTAGCGGCTATGAGTGGGAAACTCGCCAAGGAAGTGAGACAGACAACCAACTCTTCAATGTATAATGGTGAGCTGTGTGCAAGCGCGGCGGCGTCGTCCGGCCAATGGGAAAGTGGGCAAGTTTAAAATTCGCTTCTAAAGGCGGAGTTCGAATTCTCACGCATGCGCACGAGACGCGTTATACTCTAAGTGAGACTATGTCGGCGCCGTAATGTTTTCTGACGTTTCCAGGCCCTACTAGCAATATATGTGTATTATATATATATGTGTGGAACTATGCAAAACACGACTACCAGAAAAAAACACAATCTTAAGGTCGGGTCATGTCCTTTCCCAAAAAACTCAGATAAATAATTCGACAGCAGAGGAATGGGATTTGTGATTAACCAACCGATAATTTTGCGCAATCCTTGAAAGAGCCGCCTGCATAATTATCAAGTTGAATGAAAGTTAAAACCTAGCCTATCAGCAGTCGATGTCAGTAAATGCAAGAAGATGACAAACTGAAACAACTTTACTAGGAAATATCACAAGCTAGGCAACAAGAAAAACTTGTTTTATAAAACATGAAGTTCCACTAGTAAGTGGAAAACAAATGGAATTTACATTCTAGTTGCATTCAAATCCCTTGAAAAAATAAGTTTCTACTTATTGTTGGTGACGTCATAACAAAAGGGAACTTGGCCGTTCTAGAAAGGAACCGTGCCACCGATTAATTCGGTAGCATGGGTCGGGGTCGACTTACCTTAGAAGGTGAAGAGCAGCGCCTCAAAGGTAGCCAAAAAAATACCCAAGGAGAAGAGAGTATTCTATAATGATAAGAAAATAGCACCTTTAGATGATAACAAATATGATGTAAACCGATACGTATATAATTACTGGTATTCCACAAACAAGTCAAAGCACATTTAAATGTATAAGGACTACAACTTGATACATTCCCTTAAATACAAAATTATCACAGGCCATACATAAATAATAGTTAAAAGTTTGATTGGGGGCCTCAAATCTAAAGCTTACTTAAGAATTACCCGAAAATCATCACAGCCCAAGCACAATTAATACTGACATATAAGTTATATTGCTATGATCACATTTTATTAGCCTCATGTGTAAAACAATACTTGTTAATAATATATAACATAACCAACAATACACATATTTACTGTAAAAATGTCCAGAAGATATAATAATTCAGATTTCAGATTTGTCATAAATAGCAAACATTTAAATAATTGGCAGTATGATGTTTTTAGAACAGCATTATTTTTGTGTAAAAACAAATTAAAATCAAAGTAGGCTTGGTATTTCATGCAATTAAAATAAAACACTGTAAAAACAAAAAAGAAAGTTGGAGCCAGCTTCTTTTAAGAGTAAGTTGTGATTTGCAAAGCTCCCCAATAAACGATATTTATGCGCAATTAAAAATACCCACGTTTACAAAAAATTGTGTTTTAATTGAGAGAGTGTGCCCAGGATAATTTGTGAAAGTTTTTCCATGGTATTGTACTTCTACAAGTGGTAGAACGAAGCATCAATTGGTCAGAGTGCATCCCAGAGTATTTCTAAGTGGTTTTACGGAGTCCAGCCAATTTTGTAAGTGCCTGGCCAGGTGCGTAAGAGAGCAGTGAACGTGTGGTGCAGCCCTGCCATACAGTGGGGCCCCAGCATCAGAAACAGCCATCCAATAGCGATTCAAAGTGCAGCCGAGATCGAAGCGGGAAAGAAGAGCTAATTCCGGCCTTGCTGACAACGGCCTGGTAACGAATTCCTGTCCGTAGTATCCTGGGACGTTCAGTGAGAGTACAGATACCCCGAGTATAATCGTAGAAGCCACCAAAGATCAGATTTTGGGTTCTAAAAAGTGAATTTTGTGAATGTGTTTGTTTGGCGTGGGTTCAGCAATTAACTTCCGGCAGCGGCGTCAATAGAAGTCACTTGTTTCGTGAAGTAGTATAACTTACAGTCAATTTTTCTAGCATAGTAACAGCGATCACAGCGTGCACATAAACATTTTAAATAAAACGCGAGGTTGGTTACGAGTTACGAATTTATGTCAGTGACGTCAGGTAGCAATATGGCTCATGAATATTCTCGTCAGCTACATATCGTAGCATACAGAGTGCGTACAATTAATTGTATTAGAACTTTAAATAATTATAATAACAAATTATTAATTTGAATTTGGATGTAGCGACCTAACCCTGCAAATTTTTATCTTCAATTGTTTCAGAGTGGTGACGTCACATGCAATTTTTTTAAATGACACTGTATATATTTTTTGACATTTTCTGGTAGAGCTTTTCTTTCTCTTTTCAACAATATAAATATTTCATGCACTTGAATAAAAAAATTTTCGTGATAAATTACAAAAACTTTTTCACAGTGGGAGGCCATGATACAAAATTGTAAACAAAAGTGTAACTCAGCAAAACAAAACAAATAGTAGCCAAACGCTTTAACTATCAGATTTCAGAATAATCTAATGTGTTTATTGTTTTGTTTTTCTGAGTTACACTTTTGTTTATAGTTTTGTATCGTGGCCTCCCACCGATAAAAAAGTTTTTTAATTTTTCTCGAAAATTTTCTTATGTAAGGGCATAAAATATTTATATTGTTGAAAAAAGAAAAAAAACATCTACCAAAAAATGTAAAAAATATATAGTGTCATTTAAAAAAAATGCATGTGACGTCACCACTCTGAAAAATTGAAGATAAAACTTTTTTGATAGTGTTAAAATGTAGGTTTTTATGTGCCATTTGATTTGATATCAGGTTTATTGGGTATAAAATAAATAATAAAGTAGCTAGAAGGCGTCGCCTTTTTTGTTGAACAGACTGTATAAAAGAAACTCACATCCCTGACTAATCAACGCAGAGCCGTAACCACTGGTACTAGAAATTTGAATGGAAGATTCAATTTATTACGTACGGTAGTGCCAAAAAGAGATTTTTTTGAAATTCGTCCCCTAAGGGGGTGAAAAGGGCTAAATGTGTTTTCACGAAATCTTCAATATCTCTTAGGCCCGATAAGATATCGCCTTTGTGTTTACTTGCAAAGATTGTCAATGCAAATATATAGAAACGCATTTCAGGATTTTGCTCTAATCAACCCCTAAAGGTGCAAATCTGGATTCGGGGTGAATTATTAAACCCTTCATATCTTTTGTGTTTGTTGAGTTGGAACATTCTTTTGTTAGCATATAGATGTATTTTTAAAATATTTAGAAAGGGGAGTTAAAATAATTACACATAAGGGGGTGAAAAGGGGTAAACTGTGTTTTCACGAATTCCATAATAACTCTTAGAACCGGCAAAATATCGACTTCGTGTTTGCTTGCATATGTATCCAATGTAAATGGTTAAAACACATTTCAGAATTTGGCTTTAATCAACCCTTAAAGGTAAGAATCTGCATTAGGGGTAAATTATAGAACCCCTTGTATCCCCTGTGTTTGTAGAGTTAGAGCATATAGATGTGTATTTTAAATCTTTAGAAAGGGGTTTTAAAGATTTTTTATAAATTCCATATCTAAAGCGGCAAAAAAGAAAAATTGAAGAAAGGTAGGAGGTTAAAATAATTATTTTTTTTTCGCTCGGGGTTCATTTCAGAATAACACGCGCTGGAAGCATTTTTCGAAATTTCACCCTGGGGGGGTGATAATGGGTAAACTGTATTTTCGCGAATTTTTCAATATCTCTTAAAATAAAATAGGATTTCTAAAATTCCAACCCCAAGTGGTGGAAACGGGTACAAGCTACAATAATTTAAAGAGTACCAGATTTTATAAATAAAAACTAAAAAAAGAAAAGAAATCTGAGAAAGAAAGAATACTGGATAGTCAGTGCCAAAACACCAAATGAAAACAAAATGAAAGAGCAATGGAAGAAACGCCATATGTAGCTTCTAAACAACAAAGATGGAGATATCATCATTACCAGGAGTTGAAGACGTGCTGTAAGATGATAGAATAAAATACAAAGAAGTGAAAAAAATAATTAATCACCTAAAGATGGGAAAGCAGCTGCCCAGATGACAAAATTAATGAAATGCTAAAATACGGTGGAAGAGATATTGACAAGAGTCTATGATTTATGAAAACAGAAAGAAGAAAAAACGCCGAAAGACTGGGAGAACGGCACAATAATTTCACTATTCAAAGGAGGTAGCAGAAATGTATGTGCAAACTATATGGGCATAACACCTTTAAACGTAGCATACGTACAAGTTATGACGTGTATAATGCACAACCATATCATAAGATACACCGAAATCAAAATAGGCTAGTACCAACACGGATTTAGAGCAACGAATAGTACAATTGACGCTGTACATACTATGAGACAATTAACTGAAAAGTGTTGAAAATTCAACATAAATATCCATAACTTATAGATAGACTTCAAATGGGCGTTTGATAGACTCAAACGGTCAAAAGTAATTCACGCACTGGAAATTGGAAGCCCCAAGAAATTGATCAATCTGGCAGCAATGGCCCTAAAACATAACTTTGTGCAAATTATAATCAGTAGGAACCACAAAAGAAATAAGAGTTATAAATGGAGTAAGACAGGGGGATGTGTTATCCCCTTTACATTTTAACATAACCCTAGAGGTAATAGTATAAAAATGAACACAATTTACAGCTTAGGCAGACTACATAGCAATTATACATAGATCCAAAACAACTATAATGTTTTTAGAATTAGAAAAAAATGCCAGGAAATTGGGCTTCCCCGATACGGGGATTTTATGCCACTCAGCCTCCCTCGATTATCACACCTTCATGGGGCTTCCAGCAGTTTTCCTGTCGTTCCCGTTCTTTTGGCAGTGGCTTGGGAGGCGACTTGCAGCTGAGCAGAATAATCAGAACATCTAAGTTCCTACCAGGTATTTTGTTAGTTATTAACCGTTGTACCGCCTACACATTCATAGTGAAGTGATCCTACAAAGTGAGATCTGGGCAAATTGTAGCCTTTGGTTGATTTAAATCGTGTAGGATGTTGAACAATTCCGTCAACTTTTATTGTCTACATGTTGTTTTGTGTTTTAAGCTCAAGTAGTCGTTGTTGTACCATTATTGAAGTGATTGTCGCTAAATATTGATACTGTAAAGTAGTTTTTGTGGTAAAACTTACCGTTAATAGGTACTCTTTGTAAATGTAACCATGTCATTTGTTGTCTCTTTGTCATTTGCGTTTAGAGTAAAAATCGCATATTTTCAACAGTAATAAGTAATTATTGTAACGTTCATTGCCACCTTTTACATATTTTATTACATTAAGAGAGTTTACTGTTAATTGTTCATCCTTTTTTTATTGGTGTTTGCATTCCTTTTATGCATTTGAACAGAATCTATATGAATGTGAGTTTAACCAAAGGTAGGTTCGAATCAGATGTTGTAGTCGCTACGTCAGGTTGTGCCAAGGCAGAAGCAAAAAGGTGGGCCTACTACTTCCACATTCAAAGTAGGCTCACCTGTTGCTAATTTTACCCCGATTCAGTCTGAATGTGGTGGCGCATCAATTTGAACATCTTTTAGCTCTCGTTACCGGAGTACAGCCCTAAATCAAAGGTCGTAAAAAACCTGCCCATCTCCACTGCAGTTTTAGCCGAAGCAAGCCTTTTTGTTACCGCTATCTTAACAGGGCTAGGGCCGTGAACTTCAGGTTTATTTCCCGATTATATCGTTGTATCGTGTTTGTGCGGTAACAAGACCAAACAGGGATTAAAAACATACCAGTTTTACAATCTTGTTATTAAAAATAAATACTCACGAACATCAACAAAACTAAAAACATACTCGTCAATTATAAAGCCAACAATGACATACCGTTCGGAAACCAGGTGTTTTAATCAATAAGTCAAAAATCAACTGAGGTTATGTGAAAGGAAATTTTTTAGGGTAATATTGGAACCAATCACAGTAGAAGGACAGAGGAACTTAATGAACCATGAATTAAACACTATCCTAAAAGGTACAGACATCGTTAAAAACATAAAATCCTTAAGAGTGAAATGGTGCAGGCATATCTAAAGAAAGAAGACAACCAAAATTCCAAAAATAATTACTGAATGGCATCCTAATCTACCACGAACAAAATGAAAACCAAGAAACCGGTGGAGCGATAACGTAGAAAATGTAAAAAATAAGAAGGTTAACAACAAGTACTCAGTAGTGAAAAATCGAAAGTAAAAAGCAAAAATTCATCATGAGCTATAATAATAATGTATTAAATCGTTAGTTAATTGTAATATAAGTGTATTAATAATAACAATAATTAAAAACTTAAATTTAGTTAAGAGATCGAGTACTGATAACCTCCAGGTCTAGAACCATTATCTTAAACTATCGTGAAAGCACACATGCAGACTATATTCCCCATACAAAGAGAAGTCACCCAAAGAAGAAAAAGAAGAACCTAGATGCCAAGCCAGAACTAAGCTATAAACTAATCATAAAGTAAACATTTATCGAGAAAGAAAGCGAGGTATCTAACGGAGCCACTTACATTCCCATAACCATTATCTAAAGGCAGCTTACATGTAAGCAGGATGCAAGTATATCTTTAAGCTACAGAGCAGTTCTAAATAGGTAACTAGTAAATAGGTATGATATCAAATATATTCTTGGCGTTAAAGTTGTTTGATTACAGTTCATTTGCTTTTTCCAACAAGGATGCTGATTCAACTGTTGTATCCCGGATTGTACCTATTAACTGTCATGCCCTCAAAAAGATATCTATGAAGATGAAGATAACTCGAAACTTTTCACTGTAATTTAAAATGTATTTGTTTAGTTTAGAGAGAATTCTTACATTGGTACCTATAGTTTGTATTAATTAAGAATAAGTATATTCTTTTTGCATTTTTTTACTTGCAGCTCTTTTTACATTGTATTTATAGTGTTAGTGATCAACTGATATGTTAACGAAATAGAACGCCCAATACTTCTTTTATTATATTTCATAACTTTGCAAATTGCCTACATATTTAGTCATCGCATATTTGTTCATTTTGCCTAGTAGCAGCAAGGCACTTTGCAAAATATCCAATGTTTATTCAAAATGACGGATAATGCGAAACTCCAATCTTACAACATTAGTCACACATCATACTCATTTTATTTTTTAAATATATTTATTATAAGTTAACAAATAACAGTAAATGATGGCTTCAACAAGTTGGTGTGTTAAAATTTATTAGCTTTTTTTCTATTCTTGTATAATAGTTAGAAATTGTAAAGGATAGAAAAGATTCGATCTTCAAAATATGTGTAAAACAGCTGCAAATCAAGTTAGATTCTTTCTAGATATCTAAGGAAATAAAGAAGTTGATAACAGGTTCTCTATTTCACTTGCTTTCAATAAATGCTGCAATGCCATTAATGGTCCATTGAGCAATTTACTTCTTAATGGAGTGTTTTTGGAGCAAATTTTGTTGATGTGGAAGCAAACAGCATACAGGGTGTTTCCAAAATGTTGTGCCAAACTTTACAGGCGACTTCTACAGCTCAAAATAGTTAAAAAAGTTTACATGAACACATGTCCGCTCTTTGTTTTCGAGCTATGACTCGTTTTCTCCAACATTGGGGATAAGACAAGTTACACATTTTTCGATTTTATCAAAGTGATTTATGTATTGCTTAATTTAAGTGTCACTTTGTTAGTGATGATTCATCCTGTGCAGTCTTGTATAGAAGCAAATGGACAGCATTTTAAACAATTACTGTAGTTATTGTTACGGCAAATTATTTTAAACCTTTGTTGTAGAATACGAGACATAGCTCAAAAACAAAAAGTTTGCGAAAGTCGCCTGTAAACTTTGGCGCAACATTTTGGAAACACCCTGTATAATTAAAATCAGGGAGCGATGATAACGATATAGTGCCTTTAACGAATATGTAACACAGTTAACTTTTTTATTCTATATAACAGTATACGTGAAGCTCAACAAAGATTTCTAAATAAAACAACTAAGTTTTCAACTGGATATACAAACTTCAATAGAAACTAATTTTAGGGGAAACAGGGACTTCACAGGTACTTAAAATTCCTTTCAAGTTGCTGTTTTAAAAAACTTAAGCCAGCAACTTACCTTTACCTGATTGTTTTGCTACTGAAAGCTCCTTTTAAGTAGAAACACTCTAACCCCAGGGAAAAACAGGTTCTTGTGAAAGTTTGCGACTGCCACAGATCTTGTTGTAATAACCGGGATGGATCAAAGACTTAACGCAACTTCTGGAGCAGCTGCAAATATCTACAAGTTATACAGTAGTTACAGGAAACAATAATTCTGTGCTTGAAACGTTTACGTAAAACTTAGCACTTTCTTTAAGTCTTTTCCCACTTTTCGCCATTTTAG
The DNA here is from genome assembly GCA_940337035.1 of Agriotes lineatus. Taxonomy (NCBI): domain Eukaryota; kingdom Metazoa; phylum Arthropoda; class Insecta; order Coleoptera; family Elateridae; genus Agriotes; species Agriotes lineatus. The sequence continues at coordinate 87,318,190 of OW679203.1, forward strand.
TACCTGTGGTTACAATACAACTGTCGCGGCTGAGCAAAGGAACTACTAATAGCAGTTTAATCTACTATTGTAAGCATTCCCCAATTTCTTAGTTCACCTAACCCTATCTTTATAATCTCCCATAATAACTTTCCCCCAAGATATACTATATACGTTTCTATGAAAAACCTCAATCTTATCGGCAAGTTTAATTTTTTAACAATGTATATCGCTTCTCTATTTGGTAGTCTGACTGCTGTTTACATCAATTTTTCTAAACGTTCTAAGCTGCAACCTTTTCAGATGCATTTATATCAATCATATTTAACCACCTACAACTACCTGAAAATAAGAGACGAAGAGGTGGTTTTTCACCAATACCAATTCACCAAATGCAAGAACTGTTTACTAGTTCTAGTTCACAATATAGACTGCTTGTTTCATTATGAATTTTAGCCACGTTACTGTTTACAGTAATTTCTTGTTAACCTTTTTAGTAATAATTTTTTGTTTACAAAACAGCTACATACTTACAATCAGCAATGTCTCTTTGATATTTCATTAATATTAAGAATTATTTTTGTTCTTTTTTGTTAATAGGTAAATTGTTAATTTCACAATTAGTGTTAATAAATTTACTTAGTATTTTGATATAGATTAGAATTATGGCGAACGAGAGGCACTAGCGCTCATGTCTAGCGTATGTATAATTTTTATTCAAGAGAAAGCAGTTTCTTACCAATGCGTTATTTTAGTGTTTCAAGTGTTATTGTTACCAATTAGATTACTTTGCTGTAGTATCAGAAGGACACATATGCTATAGAGTGCAGAGAAATTTCCGAACATCAAATTCATAAAATAAGTCTTATCCATTACCTAACTGTGGTACCACCCAACACTTAACTATCGACACTCTTAATCGGAGACCAAAGTCGAGTTCATAAGTTTTTGATTCTATGCATGACCTCTAACGTGCTATTGCTATGTGTTTGTTTCTATGGTCGGAAGTCGATAGGAAAACTGTTAAATTACGTTTATAAACATCTAGATGTCAGTTGCAGCAGTTATCAGTATTAGAAGTTATCATAGAGGTGAAGCTTTCTGCGTTTCCACGTTTTTTAATTCCCCGCAATAGAACAGGAATATAAAAAACAAAAACCGATTCATGTAGACAGATGCATTTAGTTTAGTAAGGAAAAATCATGCAATTTACTCATTTATTAATTAAGCACATTATCTAACCTGCAAATATCCTGTTTGTGTATAATGACCAATCCTTGGTGCTAGATGTTTCATGGAAACTTAACTACAGACAAAACTACAAAACACAATTATCAGCGTTATCATCGTAAACGAAAATAAAAAGCACATCCTTAGAAACTTTATGGCTTTTCTATTATCTCTAAATAACGTAACTTAGTCATTATCTAATTTTTGTTGTTTGCGACAAATTTTGTATACCACTGATAGCAAAATCTTAGGCCGATTAGAAGGTCAAAAACGTCTGTAGCTACCATTTTCGCGAGTATAAAACCACCTTCAGCCCAAGCTAAGGCACATTTCACTTGGCTTCAGCTACCTTGAAGCATCATGGCCAAGTTTGCAGTTCTCTTCTTCGCCGCTTTGGCATTCCAAGTAAGTCTTTTCAATTTGTTTATCCACTCGTTAGCTTAATAAGGATAATACATGTTTTAATGTTTTAAAATAATAGATGATTGATGAAATTTTCTACAGTTCGTCTCTACTCTTCCAATTCTTTTTTTTTTATTTAAAAATGTAGCTAGTCTTTCTGCAACATTCTGATTTACATAACTTTGGGTATTCCGTCAGATTTTAATCCTTAACTTTCTTTCAATAATTTCAATATTTTAATTTAAACTACAGAAAATTTTAAGTTGTACTAAAGTAATTACAGTTCAGCTACCTGACAACTTGGTACTGATATATAATAGTTAGCTTCATATTTTGTTAATTTAATCTGTAATTTACATTTCGCCTTATTTTTCTGGTAGCTTTGCCTTTCATATTTTTGTAGTATTTCTAGCTGTCTAAACAAAATAATACTATACTCATGTTTTTGATTATATAAATCACATATACCCGGAATCACTTCTAACTCTGTTCCTTTTACCAGGCCGCCTTTGCTGGTGTGTTCGACAGACAACCCTGGAACCAGCCTTTGAGCTACCAGGATCGTCAAATTGGAGAATACGAATACGGACTTGAAGGTTACGCCGGCCAAATCCATGCCGTAGCTAACCAATGGTCTCTCGCCCTCCAAAACGTACACCCTACCAGCAAGACACTCGTCTGGCAAAGCCGTGAACTTGCACAAGTCGTTGAAGAAATCATCGACAGACTGCAAGCTGAGGTAAGAATTTGTTTACTTTGTTTTAGCTGATACTGTGCAGTCGACGTTGGTGATATAAAATTTATCAAATACCTTTCAAACACACTTCAGCTCAAAAGCTATTTGAGCATTAGTACAAATCATTTCAAATTATCCACTGCAGTACCACAACTACCTGATATGAAGCCGGTAATGAGTTTGCCTTCCTTTTCAGACTGGCAACCACAGCTATGAGATCGAAAATGTTCTCCAACAAGTTGTCAGCCAGCTCAGAGAACTTCAAGTCTCTCTCCACCGGGTTGCAGGCTACACCGACATCTCCGAAGTCAGCCAACTTAAGGAACAACTCGCCAACTACGTACAAATTCTCGCTAAAATCGTCGAAAAGTTGATGTACTTGGTGAAAGTCAACCCCATCGAATCTCAAGGTAGCCTCCATGTCACCATCAAGATGGCCGTTTCTGAATTCATGACCGCCTTCCGCCACATCCAGACCCAAGTACCCTACGTCAGCCACGCTGCCGAATACGAACACAGCCCCATGCAATGGGCCTATTACGGTCTTAAGGGAGACGATCTCCTCCAAGAAGGACTCTACAACCCAGTTGCCTACAAAGCCGGCAAATACGGTCTTGGTTACCAATACGGCATCTTCGGCCAAAGCGGATTCAAATACGGTCAAGGCACCGGACTCGCCATGCAAATGCAATCTGTTGCCAGCGATCTCTCTGCTGCCCTTCGTTATGTTTATGCCGATAATACCATTGTTAGACAAACTTTGATCACCTTGGTCCGCGAATACGTTCAAAACCTCGAACTCATCGTTGAAAGGTTGGAACAAGTTAGCTACACCACTGGAGCCACCACCATCACCTCTCAACAAGTCGCCCAAGAATTGAGACGTTATGTCCTTTCTCTGGAACAACTTGTCAGCTCTGGAATTTCCATGAACGCCGTCGAATTGAGAAACCAACTCTGTTTGTACGTCCAACAAATCGCCAGCGAACTTGAAAAGCTAACCTATGGTGTACAGCCAGGCATGCAACGTAAGTAATTTACATTTCTCAATTATTCTCAGCGTTTGGAAAATTTGTTGAACTTTATATAATATAGTTATAAATTATACAATACATATTTAGTTATATAGCGAAACTTATTATCCGTTCTCTGCAGTTCTCGAAACCAGAGGCAGCACCTACACCGTTGTAAAGGGTGTCCTTGTGCAATTCCTTACTGCCACCCGCAACTTGCAAATCCAAGTTCAAAACATCGCCCAAGTCGGTCAACGTGGCCAAACCGTATCCGGTTTCGGAATGTACATCCAAACCCTCGCCAACGGTTTGACTTCTGCTCTCGAATCCGTTTCCGTCGACAACGTTTACGTGAGACAAGTTCTTGCTCAACAAAGCCGTGAATTCGCTCAATACCTCGAAGCCATCGTCGAAAGGCTCCAAACCGTAAGCTACAACTCCGTATACGGTGCCGATCTTCCCCGTCAAGTTGCTGCTAATTTGAGACAAATCGTTGTTGCCCTTCAACAATTTGCCGATGTCGAAGATGTTGCTTTCGCTTACAAACTCAAGATGCATTTCATTGCTTACATCCACGAAGCTGCCACCGAAATCCAAAAATTGTTGTGGGTTGGACAAAACTACCAACGTAAGTATTGTGTTTCACGCTGAAAGTATAATAAAGACTTCATTTCAAGTAACAATATATACATTGCAAATAGTTCAAACTATCAAGTAATATAATCCCGCTACTAGGGCATTGGTGGTAACGTTTATAAAATTACAGAAGGACAAGGTGAATTCTTCAACACTGCTCTCTATGGTATCTTCAACGACTTCGTTGCTGCCCTCCAACGCTTCCAGATGCAATTCCATGGCATGTACCAAACTGGCCAATACAGCCAATACGGTTTCGGTTCCCAACACTTGGCTCTTCAAATCCAAGCCATCACCAACAACATGGCAATCTACTTCCACAATGTTCCCACCAGTGACGTCAGAGTAAAGCAACAAATTGAGATCCAATCCCGTAGATTGGCACATAACATCGAAAGCATCATCGAAAGGCTCGAACTTGAAGTGAGTTTCTTTTTTATAACTTTCTAGTTGTTAATAGTTCTTTGGATAATAATATTACAACAAATTAAATTGCTTCAGGCTATCCATACCACCGAAGGCATTGTCATGCAAAAAGTTGTAGCTCACTTGAGGCAAATTGTTGCATCTCTTGAACAGCTCACCGTATACGAAGCTTCCGTCTCTTCTCACGAATTGTTCACCCGCTTCTACGTTGTCCTCCAAAAGGTAGCCGCTGATATGAAGAAGATGGCCTACGTTGCCCAATATAATATGCAAGGTAAGTTCTGTACTACACATTCTCTCTTTTGCAGCAAATATTAATGATCTTACAATTTTAGAAGTCCATGGCAATGTTAACTCCGTAATCAGAAGTGTACTTGTCCAATACTTGGTCGTTCTCCAACACGCTCACGTTCAATTCCAAGGTTACGGTCAAACCGTTCTCGTCGGTCAAAGTCCCAGAGAATTGGCTCTCCAAATCCAAGTTGTCGCTCACCGTCTCACCGGAATGCTCCGCGTTGTTCCCGACAACAAGCAAACTCAAATCTACCTTATCTACCAAGCACGTAGATTGTCCTACATCATTGATGTCATCGCTCACAAAATGCAAGCTGAGGTACGAGATGAGAATAAAATTTTGCTTATTAATCGGCACAAAAGCTAGTACAACGTTAAACTAGTTTAGGTTTCAAATGTGTAAACACAATTGTTGTAACTTGCAGATGACCACTGGCACTGGAAACATGTACCATGTTGTTCACCAAGTTGCCGCCAACTTGAAACAAATCCAAATGTCTCTCCAACAAGCTATTACTAGCGTTGAAGTAGTTAGCACTCACCAACTCAAAATGCAACTTGCTGCTCGCATTCAAGATGCTGCCATCGAAATTCAAAAATTGATGTTCGTCGGTCAATACGATATGCAACGTAAGTGTACTGGAAATATGCCACTTGCATACGTGCAATGTACGTAATAAAAAATGTAATTCCTTTATAGAGTTCCAAGGTAGTGCATTCGCTTTTGTCAAATGCGCACTTGTCGACTTCCTTTCCGGTCTCCAACATATGCAACTTCAAATCCAGAGCAATCTCCAAATCGTTTACAACGGTCAAGGCCCCAGAACTTTGGTAATGCAGATCCAATCCATTGCCAGCCGTTTGTCCGCATACCTTCAATATGCTCAATCTAACAGCCAGCAAGTCAGACAGATCTTCATCATCCAAATTGGAGAATTCGCCCAAACCATTGAAAACGTTATCCATATGTTGAACGCTGAAATTAAGAACAACGGTGAAAACAACGTCATCTTCAAGCAAGTCGTCGAACAACTCACCAAAATCTCTCTTGCCCTTCAACGTGTTACCGACGTCGAAAGCAAAATCCCAGTTCCTGAATTGAGCGCTCAATTTGCTTTGAACATCCAACGTTTCATCTCCGAAATCGAAAAGTTGGCTTACATCTCCCAATACAAGGTTGAACGTAAGTTTTAAACCTATTCTAATTAACATAGCTTTATTGTAAAATAATTTAACGTTTTAGAAACCTTCGTTGGAACTTACCACAATGGTGTTGTTAACGGTGTTTTCAACAATGTCTTGGCCACCTTCCGCAACATCTTCATCCAGTTCCAAAACTTCCGCCAACTTGGACAATACGGACACACCACTCAAGAACTTACCAACCAAATCCAAACTGTCACCAACCACTTGGCTCAATCTTTCCAACTCGTCGGTGCCAGCAACAAGCAAGTTAAACAAGCTCTTGCCATTCAATCTCTCAAGTTCGCCCGTCGCGTACAATACATCGTCGAAAGGCTCGAATCTGAAGTTAGCTACAACAGCGAAATCAACATCAACGCTCTTCAACAAATTGTCCAAAACTTGAAACAAGTTGTATCTACCCTTCAACAAGTCGGGGGAATCTGGACCACTGCCACCGTTGCTGATCTCAGAACTCAAATGAACTCCCAAGTGCAAAGTGCTACCGCTCAATTCCAAAAATTGTTGGTCGCTCAAACCACCCTCCAACGTAAGTATTTTCTTAAAATTGCGATTTTTCTAGAATTGCGAACAGTTAAAACAAGTCTAGTTTCTAACAAGAGATTAACTATTTCAGAAACCCACGGATATGTTAGCTCCATCGTCAAGAGCGTTCTTATTGAATACCTTGCCATGATCCAAAACTTGCACATCCGAGTTCAATCCATCGCTCAAGTCAGCCAAAAAGGTCAAAACCTCTATCAATTGGCAATCCAAATCGAAACCGCTGCCTATGAACTCTCCACCTCTTTCAAGCACATTCGTCCCACCAACAAGCTCGTAGGACAAATCATCCCCGTTGAAGCCCGTCAATTGGCTAAGGTTGTCGCTATCATCGTCAACAAGCTTCACTCTATCACTGGAGTCGAAATGAACGGTGTCACCTATCAAGTCGCCGCACAACTGAAGCAAATCCAATTCACCCTCCAACAAATCGCTGAAGTACAAACCATCGAAAACGTATACCAACAGAAAATGCACCTTGAAATGTGCGTACGTCGCGCTGCTATCTTGATCCAACAATTGGTCTGGGCTATTCAACCTGAAATCCAACGTAAGTTTAGATAGGAGGATACGCATATGCGGTTTTCAATTTCTAATTTTGATTTTAATGCTATATTTGTATTTACAGATGTTGAAATGACTGGCTTCGAAACCATTGTCAGAGACATTCTTTTCGAATTCTGGGGTGCCATCCAAAACGTACATGTTCAAATCCAAAACGTTGTTCAAAATGGCCAAACTCATGTATCCGTTTGGGGATTAGATCTTTTGGGCCAAGGTAAATACCAAGGACAATATTATGGTTCCTGGGACAAGCAAGGTGACTATCAAGGACAATACTACCGTGGTTTGGGACTCGAACGTGAAGGCGATTTCGAAGGCAAATACTACCGTGGTTTGGGACTCGAACGTGAAGGCGATTTCGAAGGCAAATACTACCGTGGTTTGGGACTCGAACGTGAAGGAGATTTCGAAGGCAAATACTACCGTGGTTTGGGACTCGAACGTGAAGGCGATTTCGAAGGCAAATACTTCCGTGGTTTGGGACTCGAACGCGAAGGCGATTTCGAAGGCAAATACTACCGTGGTTTGGGACTCGAACGTGAAGGCGATTTCGAAGGCAAATACTACCGTGGTTTGGGACTCGAACGTGAAGGAGATTTCGAAGGCAAATACTACCGTGGTTTGGGACTCGAACGTGAAGGCGATTTCGAAGGCAAATACTTCCGTGGTTTGGGACTCGAACGTGAAGGCGATTTCGAAGGCAAATACTACCGTGGTATGGGACTCGAACGCGAAGGCGATTTCGAAGGCAAATACTTCCGTGGTTTGGGACTCGAACGCGTAGGCGAATTCGAAGACAAATACTACGGCGGGCTTTACAGACCATATGCTGCTCTTCAAGGACTTTTGAGCAGATATTCCGGTCTTAACCAATACGATAACGAATACCAATACGCTGGTCTTAACCAATACGACAGCGAATACAAATACGATCAATATGCCCCCAAGATCTACCAACACTCCATCTTGGCTTATTAGATGGCCTGTGGTGTGATTTTAGAGCTTTTTCTGTTGATGGAATTGTTTAAATAATGTTATTGTTAATGTTATAGTTTTCAATAAAACAATTTCCTGTGATACGCAAGTCTCGTTTTTTAATTTGTTATATTTGTAATTTACAGGAAGTATTTAACGTACCACTGACACAAAAAGCAATGAACAAGATAAGCGGTTAATTGGTTTAGTTGATTATAAACTGGGCAAGTCATGTCCTGCGCTGTTATAATTTACTGAGTTTCTGCATCGAGCCACTTGCTGATCACACATGCTAAAAGGTTCTATTTGTATTAGTGTGGCTAGGACAATAAAATGTATTATGTGATATATCGTCATAGTTCTTCCTGACGAATCGGGTTCTACAGTTTTAATAAGAAAGATGGTATACCCTCATTTTCGTCTTGAAAGATTTATTTTTTCAATTACAGTATAATTAAGTTCTCTACGAAATGTGAATTTCGCAGGGAATAAGTTCCTACCTAAAATAATGAAAAAGTATGACATACGATTCCAGATAAAAAAAATTATTAGTTGACAATGACAATAATAATCAAAATGATATTCAAATGGGGTCCAAATATATCATCTCTATAAAGAAAAATTGAAAAATGTTTAGTTTTAGCTGTTAGGGTGTAATGTATGTTAATAGACAGAAAACTACCGAATCCAACAAAGAAACCAGAATCACTCTTCACAGTCGTAAAAAAGAAAATAATAAATTACAAAAATGTGTAGTTTTGTAATAACATTAAAAAGATAAGCTTTATACAAATCTAAAGTGAACGTGTAGTTGTATGTAATAAATGAATCAAGCAGAAAGTGTCTGACAAGTTTTTAAAATAAAAGTCTAGAATCCCAAAGGATAGAAGTAATTTCTCTAAATAACTGCTATAGCATTGAGGTCTTCTGGCTGACTATATATTTTTTATTTAACTTCCATTTATCGTTGTTAATTGTAACAACCGGACGTGACCTAGAACAGACCTGTTATCTATTTGTTTGTGCTGTTACTACTTACTTACTTACTAACTTAATCATAGGGCGCATCTACCCGGGGGAGTGTAAGGTATGGTGAGAGTTGACCCGTAGTCTTTCTCCAAATTTCTCTCCATTTCTTTCTATCTTGGGTGAGTTCGCAGAGGTTTGCAGCATGCCGTTCTACACTTCTTTTTAGGGCTGCTTCTCTAATCTTCTCAATGTAGGTTTTTATAGGCCTTCCCCTTTAGTGCTTTTTACCGTTTTGCCTCGAAGACCTGTTTGGCAATTTTATCCTGTGGCATTCTTTTTACACGCCGGAACCAACGCAATTGTCCCTCTTCTATGTTTTCTTTAATAGACTCTATTCTCAATTGTTCTATGATATAATGGTTGTGTTTCTATTTCTTTCTCTTCTTGTTTTGTTATCGATCTTTCGTAGGAATCTCAATTCGGTCGCTCTTATTCTTTCTGTCTGCCTTTTTGTGAGAGTCCGCCTTTCCGATCCATATATGATAATTGATGTAACAACCCTTTTAAAGATTGTATTCTTACTTCTTTAGGTATTTCTTTTCTACCCCAAAAAATACTGACCTGAACGGCCACTCTTCTCTTGGTATTTTCTCCTTTATTTCCTCTTCCATTCTTTTATCCTCTCATATCATCGAACTCATATATTTAAATTTTACCGATTGCTCAATTGTATTTTTTTCCATATATACCGTGTGTTGTTTTTTTGTTCTGAATTTCATGGTTTTTGCGTTTTTTAAACTTAGAAGTATTTATTTATTTATTTAAATTTGCCCAACAGAAAATCAAATTACAGGACATTATAATAAGCTAGATAAAATTTAACATAGTTATCCGGCATACTACTATAAAGATATAAGCTAGAAATAAAGATATCAGTTATTAACACAATACACATAAGCTAAAATTTACATAATAAGAAATAATTCAGATAAGATGATATAAAAATATAATCGAGAATCACAAGCTACCATCATAATTCCTTTTAACGTATTTATGTTAATATCAACCCCGCTGCATATGATATTGTAATTTTTAGACATAAAGGACGGTGGCGACCTCAACAATATATTGGTCCTATTATGCATGAGATAAAAAGTTACAAATTGTCAGGTATTAACGCTTGGAATGTCAAAACAACTTTTCTGTAGAAAATAATAACAGTCAATCTGATTGTGCAATAACTTATAAAGAAAAGTAAGAGCTAAGAGAGTTCTTCGTACATTGACAGCTTTGTACTAGAAAGGTATGTTAGAAAACATTCTTATCAAGACCCCTAATAGAAAACGTTCCATAGGACTTGAGCCAACGATGTGGTAATTGAAAGTAAATTCAAAATCGAATACTATACCCAAATCCTTAGCACGTTACAACAATCTATGGTAGTAGCATTAATTCTATACGAGAAAGTGACAGGCAAGACTGCGAGTTAAGGTGATTGATTTACATTTATTAATATTTAAAGATAGTTTATTTGTTACCTATACACCAATCAAAAATGACTCTAACTCGAAGTAAAAGACCACACAATTTTTATACCACTGTATGGGTGCAAATATTTTTATGTCATCTGCATATAACAGTATATTTACTTCAATATTATCAGCAATATCATTGATGAACAGTAAAAATTGCAGGGTCCTGAGTTAGCTCCCTGAGGGACTTCTGAAGGTGCAATGTATTCATGTGAAAATTATCCATTATATGCAACATACTGCGGTTTAGGTCGCAGGTAAGATCTGATCAAACTCAAACAACTCATGCTAAAGCCATAATTAAGTAATTTTTTTCAAGAATATGCTATGATCAATTCGATCAAAAGTTTTAGAATATGTCTGTATAGACAACTACAATTTGACCTTGGTTATCTAAGGCTTTCGCAACGAATTGAGAAAAACAGGCCAAATTTGTAATAGCAGGGCGTCTATCGACCAATCCATGCTGGTATGGTGAAATTATATTCTTAAATTTAGCATAATTTAGCAAAATCATTTAGACGACTTTGACAAAGTTGGAAAGAATTGCTATAGGCTTGTAAGTAGCGACATCAGCTGCATAACCGCTTTTGAAAACCGGAACCATCCGAGCGATTATCCACTTATCACGGAAAGTTTCTGTTTTGAAACTTAGGTTAAATATAATTGAAAGTGGACAACGAAGAACACCAGTACTTGGCCAAAAACCAGTACTCAGTAGTAATACTATAAGTACTTCAATATTATCGGGCTATATGTCGATAACTTGTTACACAATAATAAAAGAGTGACAGTTTAAGTAATCCGATGGTGGCGAAGAGGAAGGATTATTCAGGCAAACTGACACGATTCCTTATTTTGCAGGAACTTCGAGACGGATAACCCGAAAGTGTTCGAAGTACGAATTGTATTCGATTTGATGATTTTTTGAGTAAATTTCAAAATATAAAAAATTAAATATTTTAATACTACCTCTATTTGTTCGTATTAACCTATCTGAAAGTCGTCTCCATGAAAACAACATCAAGTTGACAAAAGTTATGTACTGCGTTGCCTAGTGAAGTTACTCCAGTATAATAGATTTTGTATTATCGAAATTATACAAGATAGTTTCACTAAAACCAGCCTTCTGATTGGTTGATATCACCACGAAAAAAAAATAATTACTTATAATACCATGAGTAGTTATTCTACTTAACTTGGACTAAGAATGGTTCTATGAACTAAACTACTTTTCAGTAAGTCTAGCAACAAACTACGCAATTTCTATAGTATAAGAATACTAATATTGACTTTTTCTAATAAAAATCACATTTGTTTAAAATATTCACTTCAATCCCTTCTAGGAAGATATATCTGCTGATATTTTTTTGATTGGTCAAAAAACGTTAAATCCTGGATTTCCATTGGTCACTTTTTGACAGATGACAGGTGAATTAAATAGTCATATTTATTTTCCTCAGTTATTTTTTGAAGATTTTGAGGTTCCTGTTACTTCGTTCTTAGCTATTAATACGATTTAATTCGTGTAGTACAATTCTCTTAGTTCGATTTTTCTCATCTTCCAGAAGCCGATCTCGTAAGGTTTGACTATCTTATTTGCTTCTTTAACTGCCTCATCAAAAACCACGGTAAATAAAATTGAGCTTAATCTGTGTCTGACTCCCATAATTTTTTGAAATTATTTGATGTGTCTTGTCTTACTGTTGTACGTACTTGGTTATTTTTATGTAGGGGCTTTGTATTCCATTTATTAGAGCTTCAGGGATTTCTCTCGGCCTCAAGCTACTCCATATATCCTTGGTTTTAGTTTTATCAAATCCTTTTCTAGATCTAGAAAACAAAGATGCACTTTCTTCTTTCTCTTGGTGCTTGTTCACGATTCGTTTTAGTATGAACCCTGGATTATTAATCTCTTTATTTGGTCTAAAGCCAAATTGTGTACCCTCCAGGGTTCTTTCTAGTTTAGTTCTTAGCCTTTTTTCTAATACTCTTTCATAAGGTTTGCTACCGTACTTGTTAACGTGATTCTAATATAGTTATATCACTCTTTAATATCTCCCTTTTTATAAATTGGACCTATTGCACGGTCACGTGTTCTTTGACGGCGACTTCTTATAAGAAAATGCGAAAAATAACAAACATTCACTTAACACACACACGTTATACTATGAAACACGGCTATTAACCTTCGATATTGTGTTTATTTGAACTAATGCTAAGCGGCGCCGACGCGAAATGACGGTGATCATAATTACCCACTGAGTATCATTACCTCGCCCTTCCCTATCTTACACCTTAAAGAGCGCTAAGGAAAGTTTAAATTCAGAGACTGTTTGTGTCTACACTTCGTTCAATCTACTGAATCATTTATTTTGAATCTATCCATACATACCAGTTCTCTATTAGAATCTTTCTTCAGGAGATTTGTAATATAATTTAATATATGTAGAATCCTGTCAGAACTCTGTTGTTTCAAAATTGGCAACAGGTATAGTGGCTGTATAAGAATAAAATGATTAGAATATAAATGTATTCCCACATCAGGCCTCTATTAGGCACTATGTCAAAGATTTACTGCTTTACTCTGGTATTTTTTTAGCATTGAATGATTTTCTATAATTGTCAATAGTACCATGAACGGAATATGGTTTTTAGATTAATCAAACTCGCTTACTGTGACCAGCGTCACATGCTACCACACAAACGGCTAGGCCACATTGATTAATCGGAAGGCCGACTAGCAACAGTAAATTCGGCTAGTCCAGTAAAGATATCTCAAAAATTGTCAAAACTCGAACATCTAAACAGAAATTTCTACCCTGCCGCATACTGTTCAGTACTCTCCTTTTAGTAAGTGGTAAAAAGTTGCACCATCTTGCGCTTCGGGTTTAGGCGGTAGGTAGGTGGAAATGTGGTAAAATGGTAGGTTTCGTTAACTGTGAGGTTTAGCGCAAACTTTACCATATACAAAATTAATCTGCATATAATTTACAATGTAAATAGTTTTATTAATTTCTGTGATCTAGTAAAGGATTTCGGAGATATGCAGGGGGGAAAATGTAACTTTTTCTATTTGACCAAAACAAAGGACAAGTGACGCTTATGAACTCGTATATTCGCTCCAAGGGTATTATATAGAGGGTGCAGGGAAGTGGGGAGGCCAGATGATTATGGTGAAGAACCTAGCACAAAATACGAACAACATTTGCCCAGATCATCCACTACTACACGTGTTGAAGTGAAAGCGGAAGATGCAATTAATGTCACTCATGGACAAGCAAAATTTCTAACTAATAGTAAGAACAAGATGTAACTGATTGCTCTCATCACGGTACACTTACAGCAAGCTGGCTGCAAAGTAATTCAGGCAGAAGGTGATGCTGACACCAAGATGGTTTTTACTGCAATTGCCGAATCAAAGAAAGAAAAAAAGGCTATTGTGATTGGCTATGACACTGATTTATTGGTCTTGTTGGTTGTTCATGCTCCAGCCAACAAACAGTTGAAGATGGATGTACCTAAGAAAGGTAACCAAGAAGAAAAAGTTTACTGCATTGGAGACATTCAGCGTGAATCGGGGGAAATGAAGGATATTCTCCTGACAGTTTACACTTTCCCCGGATGTGATACCATTTTATTCAATTTATAGAAAGGGAAAAATAACGCCTTTTAAAACAGTGCAACGTGATAAGGAGCTTTATACAAAGCGTTGACTTTTAACAACCCAAATGCAGACCTAGATGCAGTAGCTGATGCTGGAAACCATTTCTTCCTTTCGATATTTGCATCAACAGATGCAGATAATTTGGATACTCTGCGCCTTCAATGTTACTTGCATACCATCGCAAAGTAGCCTGTACACACAAATTTCAGGTTGGGTGCATTTCCCCCCACTACAACAAATGCACAACAATACTCTTATAGAGTTTAACATCAAGTACAGCAATGGCTCTCAATGTCAATAACGATGCACTAAAATGGGGTTGGAAAACGAGTGGTGGTTATTTGCGTCCAGTTACAACCACAACGGCAGCTACTCTTGAAAATTTACTCTCCCTCATTGTTTGCACTTGTAATGAGGGGTGTGTCAGAAACTGTGAGTGTCGAAATAGTGGCTTGAAATGCTCAAACATGTGCAAGAATTGCTCTGGACATGGGTGCACTCGTAGTGTTAGACGGGTGCACTAACAGAGATGTACTAATTATTGACGGCGGCATCGATGAAGATAATCTTCAATTTGAAAAAAAGCTTGAAGATTTTTAGATTACTGATTGCTGGTATTTATTATTATGTAACTACTTCGTACATTGTACATAGCACTTTTTATTGAAGAACATTGAATTTACTGAAAAGCATGTATTGTGAAGAAAAACATTTTCCATAATTTTTTGTATTAAAGCTTATTAGATAAAGTTTGTAGTTGACCTTGTTTTAATTCTATCTACATAATTTTATCTTTTTAGGAGAATATGATAACAACGGAGATAATTTAAGTAGGTATAATTATAAATGCACAAATGAGAAAGAGCAAAACGATATGATGAATTATTCATAAGGAAATATAGGCAAAATGAAGATAGAAACGGTAAAGGAGGGGAACAACGTAGGTATATTGTCAGATACATACACATAGACGTACATACATACATACATACATACATACACATGTTCCTATGTAATTTATGCGTTTCTAAGTACGATCGTGTGGTTGCTGTTCTTGGCAAAACTGTTTCATGTTTGTGAATAATGTAGTGAAATCCAAAATAGTGTATTTGTCGAGAATTCCTGTATCTTCTTCTTCTTCATCGTTTTTTAGGCCTTAAGGCCTGTTTGTTTTCCAGCATTTCTATCCGTCTTGTGATGTGGATTGCCAGCTTTCTTTCCATCTCTTTAATGGTCTTCCAGGTAGCCTTTTTTTTCTAACTTTTCCATCTCGTGCTATTCGTACTATTCTATTGTTGTCCATGCGGTTTATGTGCTCATTCCATTGTCGCCTACGCTGTCTTACCCATCGCACAATGTCTTGGACTTGGCATGTGTCTCTGATGGTTTCATTCCTTATTCGGTCTCTCAATAATTTCCCTGTTATAGTGCGTAATGTTTTTATTTCACTCTTTCTTAACAGATTTTTCGTTTTGCTATTGTCAGGTCTTGTCTCGGCTGCGTAGGTCATGATAGGTCTTATACATGATCTGTATGTGCGCACTTTACTATCTAAATTGAGAAACTCGTTCCGCCATATTACGTCTTTTAAACATCCCGACACTGATGAGGCTTTAATATTTTGATCAGATACCTCTTTTGGCAAATTGCCATAACTAGATATTTCTACACCGAGATATCTGAATGTCATCACCTGCTCAATACTCTTATCATTCAATACTAGCTTGCATCTTCGGGGTTCTTTCGCTATAACCATACTTTTTGTATCTTTTTGATAAAATCTCTGAAATGGGTTTTACTCTCGACAACAGGGCAGAAATTAAAGAAATTGTTTTGGAAGTGCTCAATTCGCTGGTCAATGAAGACTTTATAGACAAGATCGTTGACAAAATGTTCGCAAAATTTTATAAAAAATTGGAAATAATGAAACAACATGAGAAACGAATCGGTGAGATATCCAAACAGTACGAACAAAAGCTAGAGAACCTGGAACAATACACCCGCCGAAATACGAAATAGTATCAGAATTTTTGGCGTACCTGAGAAGATAAATGACAATCTGGAGACCACAGTAATTTCTATATTTCAAGAAAAAGCGAATATTGAAATTAAACCAGATATTATAGACCGTTGTCATCGTTTAGGCCCGATTCGAAAAACTTTCAAGAGTCCTGTTATCGTGAAATTGATTAGTTATAGGCATGGCAACATCGTTATGTAAAATAGAAAATGTTTTGCAAAAACGGGAATATCTATTGCAGAGGATCTCACCAAAATGCGCTACTTACTGTATAAACGCGCCATGGATCAGTTTGGCCTTCGAAACGTATGGACCACCGACGGAGTTATTAAAATTAAGTCCGAAGCTAAAATATATTCAGTAAGAAGCATCAATGATTTTCCAAAGGCAACACCGATAAATAAATGAATATGGAGTACCCAAAAAATTCTTGTTTTATAGATAACTATCAAGCCAAATTGCAGCAGAATACTTCAGAAACACGACGTGAACATTTAAAGGCTGTTATCAGAATGTCAGGGGGTGCGCACAAAATTGCATCAGTTTCATTCTCAAACAATAGATTGTGAAAATGACATTATATTAGATACTGAAACATCTCTTAACTGTTCAATTTACGATTCTGAAGTAGTAGACTTATCGAATAACAATTTCTACAGGTGTGATCCTTATATCAACATAACTAATAAATCAAGAGGAGGTGGCGTCATGATTGTTCTTAAAAAGAAGTATGTGGTTGATGTCATTATTCGAAGCAACCACACTTAGGAAACATTACTCCTTAAATTTAAATATAAGAAAATAAGTCAAATAGTTATAGTTGTATATATTCCTCCTAAATCCTCAATTACTGCATGTAAACATTTTTTAAATTTTGTTAGTGAGAAATGTAACGTTTGTATCTGCGGCGATTTCAACGTCCCTGAAACCATAGGTCTCAAAGTTGACATTTTCGAATTTTTAACCAATTAAAATTTCATTTCAATAAATAATGTGCGAAATTTCTTTGGTAAAATATTAGACTTAGTAATGTGTAGCAATATGGATAATATCTCTTGCCGCTTACAAAAAGACATATGCCCTATTGTGAATGAAGATGTTTCTCATCGTGCTTTAACTTTTTTTAATACAGTGTAAAATTGCTTCTAGCATTAATATATAATGAAATTTAATGAATGAATATAATTCCAAACGTTGTGACTTTCTGCGATTATACAGTGTGTACGGAATAAGAATAATAAGATTTGCAGAAGAGAACCAGATGAAAATCATGAGCACACAGTTTAAAAGAAAAAAATATATACAAAGAGACATGGATATTGCCCAATGGTAACTACAGAAATCAAATAGACCACGTAATGATAGACAAGAAGCACTGTACGACTATAAAAAATGTTAAACCGTGTAGAGGAGCTGATGCAAACACGGATCACTTTTTGGTCAGGATAGACATAAAGGTGAATAGGAAGCTGAAGAAGAAGAGGATACAGAAATGGAAGAAGCAGTATGAGTACCAGGCACTGAAGGACATGAATGTTCAACGAAAGTATGAAAAAGAAATCAAGAGTAAATACGAAGAGGATAAAGGACTAAATGCACAAAATATTGAACAAGAATGGGAAAAAGTGGAGAAAGTTGTGAAACAAGCAACGGAAAAGGCAATCCCACTGAAGCAAAGAATAAGAAGGCAAACATGGTGGGATGAAGAATGCAAAAGGGAAGTGTAGAAGAAAAATAAACTAAGACTCAAAGTGCTTCAGACACAAAACCAGGATGTTGAGAATGCATACCGGGAGCAGAGATCAAAAACCAAAAAACAGAACAGGAAAAAGAAAAGAGAGTACATGGAACAAAGAGTGAAAGAAATAGAACGCCAGTACCAAAATAAAGAAATAAGAAATTTCTATAGAGAAGTGAAGAAGGGGAAGAAAAGGTCCAACCAAACAACGTATATAAAAGACAAGAAAGGAAATCTACTAGGAGGCAAAGAAGAAACAGAGGAGAGATGGAGGGAGTACTTCTATGAGATGCTAAACGAGGGTGAAAAAGAAATACAAGAGAAAGGTGAAGAAGATGATAGACAAGAACAAGAGAAGCAAAGGAATGCAGAAGAAACTGAAGAGCCGCGGAGAGAAGAAATAGAGGATATAATAGACAGTTTAAGAAACAATAAAAGTCCAGGAATAAATGGTATCACTGCAGAAAATATAAAGTACGCAGGAGAGAGCTTTAGGGGAAAATATACCAGCTTATATTAGAGATATGGAGACAAGAAAGAATGCCTACCAGCTGAGAAAACGCGACAATAGTGCCGATTTTAAAAAAGGGAGATATCACCGATTGTAACAATTAACGTGGAATTTCGTTATAGGACGTTACATATAAGATTTTAGCAAGCTTAGTTAAAAGGAGGGTAGAGAAGATTGTAGACCCACAAATTGAGGAGTACCAAGCAGGGTTCAGGAAAGGCCGAGGGACAACGGATCAAATCTTCTTGATGAAGGAGCTATTAACAACCGGTTACGAATTCCAAATTCCCCTAGTAGTACTCTTTGTGGATTTTAAAAGGGCGTACGATTCTGTTAATAAAAGAAGGATGATGAGCATAATGAAGGAATTCAAAATACCAGTAAAACTAGTAAAACTGCTCGAAATGACACTCAATAACACAAAAAGCAATGTAAGGGTGGGCGGAGAAAATACTGAAGACTTTGAAATTAAAAACGGTCTAAGACAGGGCGACCCATTAGCCACGCTACTGTTCAATTTAACACTAGAAGCTACTATATGGGAAAGCAAATTAAATAGGACAGGCCATATACTTATTAAAAGTCATCAAGTGATTGGGTACGCAGATGACATTGCATTAGTAACAAGAAGCATCAAGTAACCAGAAGAATTAACGAAAATATTAGCAAAAGAGGCACAAAAAATGGGATTAGAGATAAATTATGAGAAAACGAAAATTATGAGAATAGGAACCAAAAGAGAAGAAGTTAGAGAGTGGAAGATTGGGAATAAAATGGTAGAGTTTGAAGAGATAGAAGAATTTGTATATCTGGGAGCCTTACTGACAAATAACTGCCGCGTAGAAAAAGAAATTGAGGCGAGGCTACTGAAAGCGAACAGAAGTGTAGGGACAATAAATCACCTTCTACGGTCCAAGCATCTAACAATAAACACAAAACTAGGACTCTACAAAACCGTAGTAAGACCTACGGCATTATACGGGTGCGAAACTTGGACCCTAAACAACAAAGTACAAGAGAGGCTAAGGGCATGGGAAAGGAAAATATTAAGGAAAGTATTAGGAGGGAAAAAAGAAGGGGATTTATACAGAAGAAGAACGAATGAGGAAGTGTACCAATTATATAAGAGTCCAAAGATCGACGAGGTGGTCAAAGCACGACGACAGAAGACAGAATAGTGAAAAAAATTGCATGGAGGGAACCAGGATTAAAGGTGGAGAGAGGCTGTACTACAAGATTTAAGTGAGAAGAAAGTAAGAAACTGGAAAAGCAAAGCTAAGGACAGAAAGGAATGGAATTACCCTCTTCCAGGCCTAAACGGCCTGCAAATAGCTACAATATATATATATATATATATTCTATCCTCATTATGATAATATTAGGACAGTATGCCTACGTAACGCATTTCAGATATTGTTCTTAAATAGTCGTAGGCAATATCATATGATATTGTTTTGTTACAAACTCTGAAATAACGGCCCGATTGCACTGAACTTCGCGGTCTATTTGGATTAAAAGTTTCTAATCGATCTAGGAAATATTCTACCCTATTTGCAACTTCATACACATCCCTAACACCCCTTAACATTGTAATAAAAACTATGAACTACATCTCAGCTAATTTGAATGTTGATATATATTATTATAATTACCAAATGTTTAAATGTAAGGTACTGACGTTTTTGCTGCACAAACCTGACACTCTGATGATATGAGTCCTGCCTGATGTATTATTATGCTAACTTGTAGTTGTAATAATACTTTATTATACAGGTTTCCATGTAAATAGGCTTAAAACCTGTCTGGAAATAAACAAATTTTCAAGTGAGAAAGGCAAATCCCAAGCTAACTGGAAAATAATCACTTTTTTACCCCCTCCGTAACTCTTGACTGAATGCAAAAATGCATAAGACCATTTTTAGTGTAAAATAAATGTAAATTAATCTTATATAGGATAAAGTTTGCGGTAAACCTCATAGTTAACGAGATATTTGCGAAAAACTGTTGAAACCTACCATTTTATCACGTTTCCAACCCTACCCCGCCTAAACCTGACGAGAAATGTTGTGGAACTTTTTACCACTTACTAAGAGGAGGATACTAGACAGTTTGCCGCTGAGTAAAACTTTTTTATGTTTGGGTTAAACCCTAGCTTTACTGTACTAAGGGTGCGGTACCTTGCTAAAATTACATGGAGGCGACAACGAGTCTTTGAATACAACCGGTATGCGGTATTATTTTACGAAAACTTTACTAAATTCGTTAGGACATGTAACAGACAATAAATATTTGCCACATAAATTACTTGCATCAGACCTACATAAAATCAGAGTCAATATAAACAGGTTTATATTAAGACGAGTAATTTTGGCACAAGAAATTAATTACAAGCACTCGCCTAAGTTACTGGTAAAGCCGAAAGCTACAAATACATCCAATTCTACTGTTGTAGGGGGGATTAAATATTGAAGCGACTAACAGGTCTCTTGATAGTAGGTAGACAAGTTAAATCAGTAAGCAAATATAAGTTTAAGGTAATGCCATAAACCAAACATAACAAGAAGTTAATAAAAGTGCAACCACACACGTAGAAATTTAGAGTGTGTAAATCCACAAGGAATTCTTTAACAAAGAGGGCGATGCAGGTTTAGCTTGTGAATTCAGCTTTACGGAAAGATCAGTGTACACACGTTTAGGTTTAGCTACTCCCAGGATAATGTGAAACTGTAGCGGGAAACAAACAGCAATTATCGAAAATATTCAGCTGCTAAGAAAAGTTCTCGGATACGCGACGGGACCTCGGCAACGACCTTCGAAAGCAATTGGAAAACTATGAAACTCGATGACTACGACTACTCCGGCAATAAATGGGAAACAGCAATAAAAGATAGCATTTAACAACGGGGTGTTGAAAATCAACCGCAAATTAGCAACACAGCTTATAACGGTTCCACTGGAAGCGTTATAAATACGTAACGTGAATGCCTAATTACAACAACAAACGCAAAAGAATAAGCGAGCACACCACAAGCTCGCAGTAGACCCAATAGTTTCCGTTAAGTTAACTCATGAAAAGTCGCCATAACGCGAGTGTGAGTGAGCTAACAAACACTATCTATCCCTCACGCTTTACTATCAAATGACCGCAAAGTGAGGTAAAAGTTAATAACGAAATACTGTGTGCGATCGGCTTAAGCCGTGCCGAAGCAATTAATAAAGCACGTTGCTTACCAGTGAGAAATGAATACAAACAATCAACGACATGACTTAGTTGCGTCCTAAAAACGAGTCGATAATTTCCCTCGTATTAGTTGAAGGTCGCCAAACAAGTTCGGTGACCTCAAAATATAGACCACGACGGCGTTAGTACGGGGTTCACCAATATAGCATGCGAAGGACGGGATCATTAATGTGCTATGGAAGCGTGGTGCTTTTTGACTGTAACAATTACTCTCTCGACCTGAGAGGTGCAGCACATTCTGATATAAATATGTAATTTCGATAATATATCAGTTGGCGTATTGGGTTCATGTTTTCTTTTTATAGAACGTTATAACTTTGCTTTATTTTTTAGAAACTTTAGTCCATTTTCTCTAGACCATTGTTGCAAGTTATCAATGGTACATTGTCTTTATATTATTGGGGTTGTTGCTAGACATGTATACGCTATATAATTAAATTCGTCTGGGAAAAGTATTGTATGTATTCGCTTTGGTATTTTGTTTACTATCTCGTTTAGAGTTACTAGAAAAAAACTCACTCTCAAAACGACAGTATAGTACAAATTTCGGGTTTGTGATGAAGTTTCAATAAATTAATAAATTTTGTCTTTAAATACCCATTTCAAAAAAACAAAAACTTTTGTATCCCCAATAATTTTCAAACGCTTTCTTCAGATCCAAAAATAGCATTACTGCACACTTCTGTAATAAATGAATTTTCTACTACTATCATTATCTCTAGTTTATTTATGCAGTCTAGTGTAAAGCATTTTTTCCAGATGTAGCTTAAGTCTATTATGGACATACCTTCTGAAAGGTTGCAAACGGCCGATGCTAATGATATGAATCGTTATCTGTTCAGGTTTGGCATTGTTAGTTTTCATAATTGAAAAGGGGCAATAACTGAAGGTGCATGTGTTAAAATGATCTTGTCAAAAGATATTTGAAAAAGCGTTATTAAAACTTTTCTAAATCTGGCAAATAAGAGTTGGATGATCTCAGGAATAGAAACATAATAGAAATATGCTAAGTAAGACCAGCCGGCGAAAAGAGTAATAAAAAAAGCTCTCATTTGTACATTCGTAATGTGGCAATGATACAACATTGTAGAAACTCAGAGAACAATGTGGGGAGTTCTAAAGATTTGGATTTTAAGAGAATTTAATGTTTATTTATCTGACGACGAAAAAAAGATTAAACTTGACGGAGTGAAATGCTTGAATGCCTACCATGAGCTCCATAAATAAATCAGTCTAATATTCGATTATTAATACATTTTTTTTAAATTATCAATTAGTGGTTACGGATAAATTAGGTTGTAAAGATGATACAATTTTCGAGTATAATTTTTTGGAACGTGTTTTGAAATTAAACAATTTTTGTTTAATTAGTTTCGTGTAGCGAATAAATTAGGATCTTAAAAATGGCAATATCCAAATAGAACATGAACTTTCTGTGTTGCGAGCTGTGCCTTTTTCGTGGAATGGGTTGAAAGTTATGACATAAGGCAAGAAATATGTACAAACCGCATTCATTCTACTCCTACCAACATGACAGCAATGAATATAAAGAGTTTCAAATAATATTAACGAATATGTCGCCTTTTACCTTAAATTTTAAGTATGGAATTTTGGAAATCGAATTTAATTGTAAGTAGTAAGTACATACAAGGTTTCCGTTGCTCCTAATATTTATCCTATTGTTATTACGCTTTATAGTGGCTTAATGAGGGAAATATTCCCTCAACATCAGACGCCGAAACAATTGTAGTGGTTAAAAATGTTTTTTGGGAATGACTTATGACAACTTTTATTGAAGAAGTCTTTATTAATGTAATTGAATCAGCAAGGTACAGTCTACCATTTCAAGTAACACATTTAACAAACTTTGGCTTCTGGGGACAACATAACGATGATGGAGACCTATAATCTTCAAATAAGCAAAGTCGTTGGTACACGAGTTGAAAAGGAAGATTATACAAGATTTTAATTCCAAGTCTCACTCTCCAATGTTGAATTTTATACCGAAACAAATATTCTCAGAAAGGGTAAACCCGAAACCAATTTAAGAATACCTGAACTACAAAAGACGCGAACAAGAAAATAAAATTTCTGAAAAAAAACTACAGCTTCCAGCTGTAATGCATTCCGGCCTGCTTTTTCTAAGCTTATATGAATTGGTACCTACCATCGCGTTTTTTCTTCTAAAAATGTGTGCTTTTGTTCGCTTTATTATTATTATTATTATTATGTGGGATTTGTAGCTTTCAGTTGTTTTCCAAAATTTACAATCCTGCACCAAACCTACAAAAGTGTCTCAATCAGATTTTGTAATATTTGTTTCACCGACTAGCTTTAGCATATTTCTATTTTGTTTCATTTCTGAGATCTTTTGGGTTTCTATTTTGCAGATTTCCATCTGAGACAAACTTTACTGGTATAAGATGCTGCATAATTGTTGAACAAATATTTATTCGTTTTAATACAGCTAATACAATTAATAACTAATTAACATAGATCGAAAAATTCGTCTAATGGTGCAGACCGGAGAAAAGGACCTGACCAAATAGATGCATAAACCGCCTAGAAGAAAGGCTAAATGGGGTAAAAAAATAATGACTTAATGGAGTAAGCATTTCCTTGACGTTGAAATAGGTTAAGATGATTAGTTGTCCTTCAGTATTATAACGAGTGTGGTGAGCTAGTAAAAAAATGAACACTGAATGAAGTTAATTCGAAGACTTTACAATCACAACTAGCTATACAATTTCAGATATGTCGACGATCTAAATAGTGCAATAACAGCTTAATACTTTTAAAAGGGTAACACCGTTTTTAATCTGATATCTCTGTAAGTGGAAATCTGGTTCAAATCGAATGCTCCATTGACGACAGATTTGAGATGTAATCTTTCGGGTTTCTTATAAAACATTGTAATTAGACTTGTTAAACGTTATACTCGTAAAGCTCAAGGTTGGAAATAAAGAAACTACTTTAGACAGCCTATTCAATTTCCTTCAGTTTCTAGCAATATTTGCATATGATTCTATCGAACTACAAAAAACAATACAGAATTTTTGCAAAACCACTACGGCAAAGGCATCATCTTGTGAAACGATTCGAAATCCTTTTAAAAGAACATGTTAAGCTGTTAAGCCTGTGTCGAAATTTAATGCCCAGCATACATCTCCTCTAAAATATGTTATTATAAAGGCTCCAGTTCAGCTATAGTTTAGGGAGTAATGAATGTAACAGAAGCTCCATAACGTTATTTAAATTATCAAAACATCGATACTAAATTTCCGAAATGGTTGATCGAGTAACCAAGTTAGCTAATAATAGCTGTTTACTGGTATCCAAGGGCATTGATTCAAATTTGTTTTGATGTAGCACAGAAAGGCCCTACAGCTATAATGACACGACAAACGAAAAAGAAAATTTTGTTTTTGCTCATATTATGCAGCTTGCAGGTTATAGTTTTACTATTATACTATTTTACTATACTGTTATGCAGCTTAAAAAAGATTTCAGGGAGTTAGGAAAATACGTATAAGCTCCAATTATTCTATAGGTTTAAATATAACATCAAGTGTCCAAGGAGAAACTGCAAAACCTTATCATACTTATCACATCATACATAAATAAAAAGCGAATTCGGTTTAATGACTCTTCTATTATAAAATAATAACGTAACCTATTCTTTATCTAATTTTTGTTGTTCGCGACAAATTTTGGGGTATTGATAACTGAATCTTAATGCGATTAGCAGGTCAAAAAGGTTACTGGCTACTGTTTTCGCGAGTATAAAGCCACCTTCAGCCCAAGCTAAGGTACATTTCACTTGGCTTCAGCTACCTTGAAGCATCATGGCCAAGTTTGCAGTTCTCTTCTTCGCCGCTTTGGCATTCCAAGTAAGTCTTTTAATCTGTTTTCATCTATTTACAAACTTAACTAGGAACTTAATAAGGAGTAATTGCATGTACTATAATAACAGATGACTGTTTAGCTAGATGTTCTCCTGTTTGTTTCTATTCTTCCAGTTTTTTGTTTTCAAAAGTATAAAACATAGCTGGACATTATGCTCTATTACGAGTTACATAATTTTAGTCTTTAACTTTCCCTTCAATAATTCCAACATTCTAATTTAAAATATCAGAAACTTAAATCTTTTTATGCTGTTTTTGGTATTTCCAAAGCTATAACAGTTAAGGTTTTATAACTTGATACTGATATTTGATACACTTAGAAATACAGTAGCAATAAAGGTTTTACAAACAATGGGTAATTCACATTTTGTATTGCTAGAACAGCGGAGGGTGTTTCCATGTTCTTGGTTTACTATTTATTTTAACGAAATCGACGAACAAAGGTACACATCATTGGTTCAGCATTTCATAATTACAAATTAGCCCGGGTATGAGGTATGAACGAAAAATATCAGTACTAATTTATTTCCATGGCATAACTAAACTTATGTTATGTTACTATTGTTCTGAATTTTTACTAATAAAGTGAAAAACACATTTTTTTTCGATTTGTATAAGATGAAAAGCGGACTTTAAAAGATTAAATAATGAATACATATGTAAACACAAAAAAATTAATGCAGAATTATGGTTCATTAAATATGTTACTTATACTTCCCATTATGTGTCTTGAACCTTTGCCCTTCATATTTTTAAAAGTAAAATAACAACTTTCTTTAATTTAGATTAATCACATATGTACGGAAGCACATCTAACTATGTTTCTTTTACCAGGCTGCCTTTGCTGGTGTTTTCGACAGACAACCCTGGAAGCAGCCTCTGAGCTACCAGGATCGTCAAATTGGGGAATACGAATACGGACTTGAAGGTTACGCCGGCCAAATCCATGCCGTAGCCAAGCAATGGTCTCTCGCCCTCCAAAACGTACACCCCACCAGCAAGACACTCGTCTGGCAAAGCCGTGAACTTGCACAAGTCGTTGAAGAAATCATCGACAGACTGCAAGCTGAGGTAAGAATGTGTTTGCTTTGTTTTAGCTAATACTTAGTACATTAGTACAAATCATTTTAAATTATTTACCGCACCATTTTTCCCCACAAAATACCTGTTGCAAATCCGGTAATGAGTTTGCCTTCCTTTTCAGACTGGCAACCACAGCTATGAGATCGAAAATGTTCTCCAACAAGTTGTCAGCCAACTCAGAGAACTTCAAGTTTCTCTCCACCGGGTTGCAGGCTACACCGACATCTCCGAAGTCAGCCAACTTAAGGAACAACTCGCCAACTACGTACAAATTCTCGCTAAAATCGTCGAAAAATTGATGTACTTGGTGCAAGTCAACCCCATCGAATCTCAAGGTAGCCTCCATGTCACCATCAAGATGGCCGTTTCTGAATTCATGACCGCCTTCCGCCACATCCAGACCCAAGTACCCTACGTCAGCCACGCTGCCGAATACGAACACAGCCCCCTGCAATGGGCCTATTACGGTCTTAAGGGAGACCATCCCTTCCAAGAAGGACTCTACAACCCAGTTGCCTACAAAGCCGGCAAATACGGTCTTGGTTACCAATACGGCATCTTCGGCCAAAGCGGATTCCAAATACGGTCAAGGCACCGGACTCGCCATGCAAATGCAATCTGTTGCCAGCGATCTCTCTGCTGCCCTTCGTTACGTGTACGCCGATAATACCATTGTTGGACAAACTTTGATTACCTTGGTCCGCGAATACGTTCAAAACCTCGAACTCATCGTTGAAAGGTTGGAACAAGTTAGCTACACCACTGGAGCCACCACCATCACCTCTCAACAAGTCGCCCAAGAATTGAGACGTTATGTCCTTTCTCTTGAACAACTTTTGAGCTCTGGAATTTCCATGAACGCCGTCGAATTGAGAAACCAACTCTGCTTGTACGTTCAGCAAATCGCCAGCGAACTTGAAAAGCTCACCTATGGTGTACAGCCAGGCATGCAACGTAAGTAATTTACATATCTCACTTTTTCTCGGCGTTTGGAGAATTTTTTGAATTTTATATAATATAGTTTATAAATTATACAATACATATTTAGTTATATAGCGAAACTTATAATCTGTTCTCTGCAGTTTCTCGAAACCAGAGGCAGCACCTACACCGTTGTAAAGGGTGTCCTTGTGCAATTCCTTACTGCCACCCGCAACTTGCAAATCCAAGTTCAAAACATCGCTCAAGTCGGTCAACATGGGCCAAACCGTATCCGGTTTCGGAATGCACATCCAAACCCCTCGCCAACGGTTTGACTTCTGCTCTCGAATCCGTTTCCGTCGACAATGTTTACGTCAGACAAGTTCTTGCTCAACAAAGCCGTGAATTCGCTCAATACCTTGAAGCCATCGTCGAAAGGCTCCAAACCGTAAGCTACAACTCCGTATACGGTGCCGATCTTCCCCGTCAAGTTGCTGCTAATTTGAGACAAATCGTTGTTGCCCTTCAACAATTTGCCGATGTCGAAGATGTTGCCTTCGCCTACAAAACTCAAGATGCATCTCATTGCTTACATCCACGAAGCTGCCACCGAAATCCCAAAAATTGTTGTGGGTTGGACAAAACTACCAACGTAAGTATTGTGTTTTACGCTGAAAGTATAATAAAGGACTTCATTTCAAGTAACAATATATACATTGCAAATAGTTCAAACTATCAAGTAATATAATCCCGCTACTACGGCATTGGGTGGTAACGTTTATAAAATTGCAGAAGGACAAGGTGAATTCTTCAACACTGCTCTCTATGGTATCTTCAACGACTTCGTTGCTGCCCCTCCAACGCTTCCAGATGCAATTCCATGGCATATACCAAACTGGCCAATACAGCCAATACGGTTTCGGTTCCCAACACTTGGCTCTTCAATCCACAACGTTCCCACCAGTGACGTCAGAGTAAAGCAACAAATGAGATCCAATCCCGTAGATTGGCACATAACATCGAAAGCATCATCGAAAGGCTCGAACTTGAAGTGAGTTTCTTTTTTATAACTTTCTAGTTGTTAATAGTTCTTTGGATAATAATATTACAACAAATTAAATTGCTTCAGGGCAATCCATACCACCGAAGGCGTTGTCATGCAAAAAGTTGTAGCTCACTTGAGGCAAATTGTTGCATCTCTTGAACAGCTCACGTATACGAAGCTTCCGTCTCTTCTCACGAATTGTTCACCCCGCTTCTACGTTGTTCTCCAAAAGGTAGCCGCTGATATGAAGAAGATGGCCTACGTAGCCAATACAATATGCAAGGTAAGTTCTGTACTACATATTCTTCTCTTGCAGCAAATATTAATGATCTTACTATTTTAGAAGTCCATGGCAATGTTAACTCCGTAATCAGAAGTGTACTTGTCCAATACGTGGTCGTTCTCCAACACGCTCACGTTCAATTCCAAGGTTACGGTCAAACCGTTCTCGTCGGTCAAACTCCCAGAGAATTGCTCTCCAAATCCAAGTTGTCGCTCACCGTCTCACCGGAATGCTCCGCGTTGTTCCCGACAACAAGCAAACTCAAATCTACCTTATCTACCAAGCACGTAGATTGTCCTACATCATTGATGTCATCGCTCACAAAATGCAAGCTGAGGTACGAGATGAGAATAAAATTCTGCTTATTAATCGGCACAAAGCTAGTACAACGTTAAACTAGTTTAGGTTTCAATGTGTAAACACAATTGTTTGTAACTTGCAGATGACCACTGGCACTGGAAACATGTACCATGTTGTTCACCAAGTTGCCGCCAACTTGAAACAAATCCAATGTCTCTCCAACGAGCTATTACTAGCGTTGAAGTAGTTAGCACTCACCAACTCAAAATGCAACTTGCTGCTCGCATTCAAGATGCTGCCATCGAAATCCAGAAATTGATGTTCGTCGGTCAATACGATATGCAACGTAAGTGTACTGGAAATATGCCACGTACAAAGTATGTAATAAAAAAAGTAATTCCTTTATAGAGTTCCAAGATAGTGCATTCGCTTTTGTCAAATGCGCACTTGTCGACTTCCTTTCCGGTCTCCAACATATGCAACTTCAAATCCAGAGCAATCTCCAAATCGTTTACAACGGTCAGGCCCCAGAACTTTGGTAATGCAGATCCAATCCATTGCCAGCCGTTTGTCCGCATACCTTCAATATGCTCAATCTAACAGCCAGCAAGTCAGACAGATCTTCATCATCCAAATTGGAGAATTCGCCCAAACCATTGAAAACGTTATCCATATGTTGAACGCTGAAATTAAGAACAACGGTGAAAACAACGTCATCTTCAAGCAAGTCGTCGAACAACTCACCAAAATCTCTCTTGCCCTTCACGTGTTACCGACGTCGAAAGCAAAATCCCAGTTCCTGAATTGAGCGCTCAATTTGCTTTGAACATCCAACGTTTCATCTCCGAAATCGAAAAGTTGGCTTACATCTCCCAATACAAGGTTGAACGTAAGTTTTAAACCTATTCTAATTAACATCGCTTTATTGTAAAATAATTTAACGTTTTAGAAACCTTCGTTGGAACTTACCACAACGGTCTTGTTAACGGTGTTTTCAACAATGTCTTGGCCACCTTCCGCAACATCTTCATCCAGTTCCAAAACTTCCGCCAACTTGGACAATACGGACACACCACTCAAGAACTTACCAACCAAATCCAAACTGTCACCAACCACTTGGCTCAATCTTTCCAACTCGTCGGTGCCAGCAACAAGCAAGTTAAACAAGCTCTTGCCATCCAATCTCTCAAGTTCGCCCGTCGCGTACAATACATCGTCGAAAGGCTCGAATCTGAAGTTAGCTACAACAGCGAAATCAACATCAACGCTCTTCAACAAATTGTCCAAACTTGAAACAAGTTGTATCTACCCTTCAACAAATCGGTGGAATCTGGACCACTGCCACCGTTGCTGATCTCAGAACTCAAATCAACTCCCAAGTGCAAAGTGCTACCGCTCAATTCCAAAAATTGTTGGTCGCTCAAACACCCTCCAACGTAAGTGTTTTCTAAATTTCGATTTTTCTAGAATTTCCAACAGTTAAAAGACCTTTAGTTGCTAACAAGAGATTAACTATTTCAGAAACCCACGGATACGTTAGCTCCGTCGTCAAGAGCGTTCTTATTGAATACCTTGCCATGATCCAAAACTTGCACATCCGAGTTCAATCCATCGCTCAAGTCAGCCAGAAAAGTCAAAACCTCTATCAATGGCAATCCAAATCGAAACCGCTGCCTATGAACTCTCCACCTCTTTCAAACACGTTCGTCCCACTAACAAGCTCGTAGGACAAATTATCCCCGTCGAAGCCCGTCAATGGCTAAGGTTCTCGCTATCATCGTCAACAAGCTTCACTCTATCACTGGAGTTGAAATCAACGGTGTGGTCTATCAGTCGCCGCACAACTGAAGCAGATCCAATTCACTCTCCAACAAATCGCTGAAGTACAAACCATCGAAACGTATACCAACAGAAAATGCACCTTGAAATGTGCGTACGTCGCGCTGCTATCTTGATCCAACAATTGTCTGGCTATTCAACCTGAAATCAACGTAAGTTTAGATAGGAGGATACGCATATGCGGTTTTCAATTTCTAATTTTGATTATAATACTGTATTTGTATTTACAGGTGTTGAAATCACCGGCTTTGAAACCATTGTCAGAGACATTCTTTTCGAATTCTGGGGTGCCATCCAAAACGTACATGTTCAAATCCAAAACGTTGTTCAAAATGGCCCAAACTCATGTATCCTGTTTGGGGATTAGATCTTTTGGCCAAGGTAAATACCAAGGACAATATTATGGTTCCTGGGACAAGCAAGGTGACTATCAAGGACAATACTACTCAAGGACAATACTACCGTGGTTTGGGACTCGAACGTGAAAGCGATTTCGAAGGCAAATACTACCGTGGTTTGGGACTCGAACGTGAAGGCGATTTCGAAGGCAAATACTACCGTGGTATGGGACTCGAACGTGAAGGCGATTTCGAAGGCAAATACTACCGTGGTTTGGGACTCGAACGTGAAGGCGATTTCGAAGGCAAATACTACCGTGGTTTGGGACTCGAACGTGAAGGCGATTTCGAAAGCAAATACTACGGTGGACTTTACAGACCATATGCTGCTCTTCAAGGACTTTTGAGCAGATATTCTGGTCTTAACCAATACGATAACGAATACCAATACGCTGGTCTTAACCAATACGACAGCGAATACAGATACGATCAATATGCTCCAAAGATCTACCAACACTCCATCTTGGCTTATTAGATGGCCTGTGGTGTGAGTTTAGAGCATTTTCTGTTTAGGGAATTGTTATGGTTAATTTTATAGTTTTCAATAAAGCAAATTCCTGTGACATCCATATCTTGTCATTTATTGTATTATATTTATAATTCTCAGAAAGTATTTAAAGTACCACTGACACGTAAATAGAGTACAAAAAACAATGAACAAGATAAGCCGTTAATTGATTTAGTTGATTATAAACTGGGTAAGTCATGTCTTGCGCTTCAATAATTTACTGAGTGTCTGTATCGAGCCACCTGCTGATCACACATGTCGATCGCTACCGGTAGCTCGCAAAGGCAATTCTGGTAGCTCACAACATATTTTTAAATTTAAAAAATAAAAATGTGTAAAAGTCATAGGAGCATTAGGAGCTTCCGTAAATTAATAAATAATTATCAAAAATGATATTAAAATTGAGTCCACATATAATTTTAGTACTATGTTGAAACAAATATACCATCGCTATAAAGAAAAAATGAAGAATTTTTAGTTTTAGCTATTAGGGTGTAATGTATGTTAATAGACAGACAACTACCGAATCCAACAAATAAATTAAAATCACTCTCCATTGTCGTGAAAAAGGAAATAATAGATTACAAAAAATAAAAACTAATGTTGTAATAACATTAGAAAGATAAGATTTATACAAATCTAAATTACAAGTGTAGGTGTATGTAATAACAATAAGTGAGTCAAACGGAAATTGTTTGGAAAAGTGTAGAACTCTGAATGATAGAAGGACAAAAGTTATCCAAAGTCATTTATCATAATTTTCAAATGAATTTAATAAACGTCATTTGGTTAGAATTTATACTTATTAGAAGAAAAATACATGTTTATTTATAAAATATCTACAAACTGCAGTGTACGAGGAGCGTTCAAATATGAATTATAATTTGAATTGCGCGCCCAAAGAA
Source organism: Agriotes lineatus (assembly GCA_940337035.1). Lineage (NCBI taxonomy): Eukaryota > Metazoa > Arthropoda > Insecta > Coleoptera > Elateridae > Agriotes > Agriotes lineatus. The sequence continues at coordinate 87,351,056 of OW679203.1, forward strand.
AAAGACGTGCCCAGAAGTTGTATACATTAATTAATGTTCTGAAATATGACCTACCTTCATTCAGTCGTTAAGTCGTCACAATTCATTATCGTTCAATTGGGAAGCATGAGTGAAGTGGGAGTACACTCAAGCATCGAACAACGCATTATTAGTAAATTTCTTATCAACGAAGATATCAAACCATAAGAAATTTTTTAAGAGTTAAAAGACAGTTTGCTGCGCAATCACTATCAGACATAAGCGGTTATAAAAGAAGTAAAACGTTTAAAGACACCTGCAAAGATGCCGAGAATGAACCGCATTCTCGCTGTCCAAAAACAATGACAACAGAAGACAATGTTGACACAGTCAAATGCACTTATTTGAAACGATCGTCGAATTACAGTAAAAGATATTCCTTCTGCAATTTAATGCATGATATTTATCAGTAGGAGTAACTTGAAAAAAAACACGAGTTCTCGGTCTGTGTTTTACAGGATTATGTTCGACTCCATTTCGCTATTCACACAGTCCTACGATTCAAAAATTGAAATGGACTGTGCTGCCCCATCTACGAGGGATATTCAAATTTGACCTGCATTTTATTTTTTTATGAACATAATTGTAGAGATACTGTAAAGCGGTTTTACATTTATCGAAGTATGCATGTTAGCTAACATCATAAACAACTACAACTTAATTGTGCAAATACTGGCATTTGTATTAACAATGTCATACAACAATGTGTCAAATTCTGTTGCACAACGTCTAATTATTAAATTTCTTTTCAATGAAGGTATAAAAGCCACTGATATTCATCAGAGACTTCATAAACAGTTTGAAGAAGGGTGTTTATCACTCAAAACAGTCTTTGAGTGGTGTAAATCCTTCCAGGATGGTCGTGAACGCGTGTCGAACTTGCTGCATGCTGCCCGTCAAGCGTCTGCTGTGAATCTTGGGAAGATTCAAAAGTTGACCTGCTGATCTGGAGCAATATGTGAATATCTGTGAAGGAAATTGCTGGGATTGTAAACACCAGTGTTGGTAGTGTTCACGCTATTGTCCATAACAGGCTTAAGTTTAGTAAAGTTAGCGCCAGGTGGGTTCAAAAACAATTTTCCGCGGAACAACAGCAGAAACGACTACAGGTTTGCAGAGAACTCCGGTTTCGCTACGAGTATGAAAGCGATTACTTTTTGTCACGTTAAATTGGACTGGAAAGTGCTAGCTCACGCCCCATATAATCCGGACTTGGCCCCAAGTGAGTATAATCTCTTTGGCCCCTTTAAAAAATTCTTGGAAGGCAAGCGCTTTGCCTCTAATGAGGAAGTGAAGGATGCGGTGCAAAATTGGCTACATCGTCAACTAAAAGATTTGTTTTCGACGGGAATACAGAAGCTACCGGAGCGATGGAACAAGTGTATTTTAAAGGAGGGTTGTTACATAGAAAAATGAAGTATATGTAATATTAATTTGTAGTTTGTATCGACCAGAAAAATATAAAATGCAGGTCAAATTTGAATTGCCCTCGTACCATACAGTTTGGACCTTGCTCCATCAGATTTTTATTTGTTTTGACCCTTAAAAGATTTTCAAAGAAAAAAATACCTCGTTGTAATGAAGAAGTCATAGAATTGTTCGAGAATGGGTGTGACAGCAGTCCAAAGGACCTTTTTCTCGTGGCATACAGGAACTTCCGGAAAGGTGGCACCAGTATATTGAAAGAGAGGGAGACTGAGTAAAAACATGACATGATATACATTAGAGTCCTTGTGTTTGTTTTTAAATAAATATTAAATTATAATTTATATTTGAACGCTCCTCATATAAAGCTGAAAGTATTTATTAAGGAACCTCTTTATTTTAATTTAAATTGAAAGGCTCACTGAGTTACTTTCTGAATAGAAAATTGTTTAAACAGTTGCTATTGTTTCTTATTTTAAAATGTGTGTTGCGTTATTACATCTGTCCCTAACACATGTTATACAGGTTTGTTAAAAATATAAAAACACATATGCAATTACCTTCCTTCAGCCCTTGACAGTCTCCCTTTAGCGGTGGCAAAAAAACCGATACAGATTTTTTAATATCAGCTTCTTTTTCCGAGTAGGTATCGCTTTCTGCAGGCACCTAAAATGTAAATGTGCATATAAGTCATGTTAATGAGTGATCTGATAGGTGCTTACAAACTTATTGTTTTGTAAATGTCAAGATTACATACCGACAGCTTTTTCTTCTTTCCTATTCAGGAATAACTTAAAGCCAATTCCTTGGATAATAATTTGCCCATCTGCAAAAATATGCTTTTGTAGTAGTTCTTTCCACCTACTAAATACTGTATTTCCTCCTAGAAACATAAAAATAAAGTTATTTTCACTTTTAAATTTGCTAAATAGTGTTACCAAAGTTTTCATATTATTTTGGTCTTCTAATATTGTCTCAAAATTTCCACTTCCTCCACTGTTTTGGTGGCTTGTGCTATTGATTTTATTTAGAAAAGTGGAACATATCACCTCTAAATCACCCATCTCCTTCCCAATATGTTTAATTTCAAACGTAGCTTTATTCAACCCATCTAAAACAGCTTTGATACCACTTAGAACACTAAATAAACGCTAGAGAAAGTTTTAGGTAAAAAAATCCAGTACAAAAGCAATACATTCTGACTATCTTATAACAGAAAAAATATTGTGGTAGGTTAAGTTTTGCAATTGCCATTCTCGTTAAATCCGGCAACAGGCCCTGTGACATTTGCAGATTTTCGCAGATTGCTGTGGCCTCTTGTAATAAAACGCTGACCAATTGTACGGAGGCAAGATCACTTTCTGCACTAAAAAGTGCAAAAAGCTATCGCAGAACTGCTTTCTCCAACACAAGACTAAATGCGTTACCATCTAAGTGACGTTTTAAATGAACTTTGATGAAATTGTTAACATTTTTGTTAACGCCAAGGCAGGAAAAATGCTCCTTCATTATACAGAGTGAGTTGAGAGAAATGGACCAAACTCCAAGATTGTATGATGCACGTGAAAATAATGTAAAAAAAACTCACATATTGTTATCCGATTTTCATTTCTTTTCAAGATGCAGCGTCATAAAGAAATCCCCATATGCACTATTTTTATATTAGCCTTTGTAATAAATGGTGCATTTTCCTTCATAAAAAGTTGTATTGTATGACGCTGCATCTTGAAAAGAAATGAAAATCGGATAACAATATGTGAGTTTTTTTTACATTATTTTCACGTGCATCATACAATCTTGGAGTTTGGTCCATTTCTCTCAACTCACTCTGTATAATGAAGGAGCATTTTTCCTGCCTTGGCGTTAACAAAAATGTTAACAATTTCATCAAAGTTCATTTAAAACGTCACTTAGATGGTAACGCATTTAGTCTTGTGTTGGAGAAAGCAGTTCTGCGATAGCTTTTTGCACTTTTTAGTGCAGAAAGTGATCTTGCCTCCGTAAAATTGGTCAGCGTTTTATTACAAGAGACCACAGCAATCTGCGAAAATCTGCAAATGTCACAGGGCCTGTTGCCGGATTTAACGAGAATGGCAATTGCAAAACTTAACCTACCACAATATTTTTTCTGTTTTAAGATAGTCAGAATGTATTGCTTTTATATTGGAGTTTTTTACTTAAAACTTTCTCTAGCGTTTATTTTGTGTTCTAAGTGGTATCAAAGCTGTTTTAGATGGGTTGAATAAAGCTACGTTTGAAATTAAACAAATTTGGAAAGAGATGGGTGATTTAGAGGTGATATGTTCCACTATTCTAAATAAAATCAATGGCACAAGCGGCGGACACCAAAACAGTGGAGGAAGTGGAAAATTTTGAGACCATATTAGAAGACCAAAATAATATGAAAACTTTGGTGTAACACTATTTAGCAAATTTAAAAGTCAAAATAACTTTATTTTTATGTTTCTAGGAGGAAATACAGTATTTAGTAGGTGGAAAGAACTACCACAAAAGCATATTTTTGCAGATGGGCAAATTATTATCCAAGGAATTGGCTTTAAGTTATTCCTGAATAAGAAAGAAGAAAAAGCTGTCGGTATGTAATCTTGACATTTACAAAACAATAAGTTTGTAAGCACCTATCAGATCACTCATTAACATTACTTATATGCACATTTACATTTTAGGTGCCTGCAGAAAGCGATACCTACTCGGAAAAAGAAGCTGATATTAAAAAATCTGTATCGGTTTTTTTGCCACCGCTAAAGGGAGACTGTCAAGGGCTGAAGGAAGATAATTGCATATGTGTTTTTATATTTTTAACAAACCTGTATAACATGTGTTAGGGACAGATGTAATAACGCAACACACATTTTAAAATAAGAAACAATAGCAACTGTTTAGACAATTTTCTATTCAGAAAGTAACTCAGTGAGCCTTTCAATTTACATTAAAATAAAGAGGTTCCTTAATAAATACTTTCAGCTTTATATGAGGAGCGTTCAAATATAAATTATAATTTAATATTTATTTAAAAACAAACACAAGGACTCTAATGTATATCATGTCATGTTTTTACTCAGTCTCCCTCTCTTTCAATAAACTGGTGCCACCTTTCTGGAAGTTCCTGTATGCCCTACTGATAAATATCATGCATTAAATTGCAGAAGTAATATCCTTTACTGTAATTCGACGATCGTTTCAAATAAGTGCATTTTACTGTGTCAACATTGTCTTCTGTTGTCATTGTTTTTGGACGGCGAGAATGCGGTTCATTCTCGGCATCTTTGCAGGTGTCTTTAAACGTTTTACTTCTTTTATAAACGCTTACGTCTGATAGTGATTGCGCAGCAAACTGTCTTTTAACTCTTAACAAATTTCTTATGGTTTGATATTTTCGTTGATAAGAAATTTACTAATAATGTGTTGTTCGACGCTTGAGTGCACTCCCACTTCACTCATGCTTCCCAATTGAACGATAATGAATTGTGACGACTTAAAGACTGAATGAAGGTAGGTCATATTCCAGAGCATTAATTAATGTATACAACTTCTGGGCACGTCTTTTTCTTTGGACGCGCAATTCAAATTATAATTCATATTTGAACGCTCCTCGTAGATTGCAGATTGTAGATGTTTTATAAATAAACATGTATTTTTCTTCTAATAAATATAAATTCTAATCAAATTAATCAATTACATACACCTACACGTGTAATTTAGATTTGTATAAATCTTATCTTTCTAATGTTATTACATTAGTTTTTATTTTTTGTAATCTATTATTTTCTTTTTCACGACAATGGAGAGTGATTTTGATTTCTTTGTTGGATTCGGTAGTTGTCTGTCTATTAACATACATTACACCCTAACAGCTAAAACTAAAAATTCTTCATTTTTTCTTTATAGCGATGGTATATTTGCTTCAACGTAGTACTAAAATTATATGTGGACTCAATTTCAATATCATTTTTGATAATAATTGTTTATTAATTTACGGAAGCTCCTATGACTTTTACACATTTTTATTTTTTAAATTTAAAAATATGTTGTGAGCTACCAGAATTGCCTTTGCGAGCTACCGGTAGCTCGCGATCGACAGCTTGGCAACCGCAGTTCTAGCATGGGTGATCAGCAGGTGGCTCGATGCAGACACTCAGTAAATTATAGAAGCGCAAGACATGACTTACCCAGCTTATAATCAACTAAATCAATTAACGGCTTATCTTGTTCATTGTTTTTGTGCTCTATTTACGTGTCAGTGGTACTTTAAATACTTTCTGTGAATTATAAATATAATACAATAAATGACAAGACATGGATGTCACAGGAAATTGCTTTATTGAAAACTATAAAATTAACAATAACAATTCCCTAAACAGAAAATGCTCTAAACTCACATCACAGGCCATCTAATAAGCCAAGATTGAGTGTTGGTAGATCTTTGGAGCATATTGGTCGTATCTGTATTCGCTGCCGTATTGGTTAAGACCAGCGTATTGGTATTCGTTATCATATTGGTTAAGACCGGAATATCTGCTCAAAAGTCCTTGAAGGGCAGCATATGGTCTGTAAAGTCCACCGTAGTATTTGCCTTCAAAGTCGCCTTCACGTTCGAGTCCCATACCACGGTAGTATTTGCCTTCGAAATCGCCTTCACGTTCGAGTCCCAAACCACCGTAGTATTTGCCTTCGAAATCGCCTTCACGTTCGAGTCCCAAACCACGGTAGTATTTGCCTTCGAAATCGCCTTCACGTTCGAGTCCCATACCACGGTAGTATTTGCCTTCGAAATCGCCTTCACGTTCGAGTCCCAAACCACGGTAGTATTTGCCTTCGAAATCGCTTTCACGTTCGAGTCCCAAACCACGGTAGTATTGTCCTTGATAGTCACCTTGCTTGTCCCAGGAACCATAATATTGTCCTTGGTATTTACCTTGGCCCAAAAGATCTAATCCCCAAACGGATACATGAGTTTGGCCATTTTGAACAACGTTTTGGATTTGAACATGTACGTTTTGGATGGCACCCCAGAATTCGAAAAGAATGTCTCTGACAATGGTTTCAAAGCCGGTGATTTCAACATCTGTAAATACAAATACAGTATTATAATCAAAATTAGAAATTGAAAACCGCATATGCGTATCCTCCTATCTAAACTTACGTTGGATTTCAGGTTGAATAGCCCAGACCAATTGTTGGATCAAGATAGCAGCGCGACGTATGCACATTTCAAGGTGCATTTTCTGTTGGTATACGTTTTCGATGGTTTGTACTTCAGCGATTTGTTGGAGAGTGAATTGGATCTGCTTCAGTTGTGCGGCGACTTGATAGACGACACCGTTGATTTCGACTCCAGTGATAGAGTGAAGCTTGTTGACGATGATAGCGACAACCTTAGCCAATTGACGGGCTTCAACGGGGATGATTTGTCCTACGAGCTTGTTAGTGGGACGAACGTGTTTGAAAGAGGTGGAGAGTTCATAGGCAGCGGTTTCGATTTGGATTGCCAATTGATAGAGGTTTTGACTTTTCTGGCTGACTTGAGCGATGGATTGAACTCGGATGTGCAAGTTTTGGATCATGGCAAGGTATTCAATAAGAACGCTCTTGACGACGGAGCTAACGTATCCGTGGGTTTCTGAAATAGTTAATCTCTTGTTAGCAACTAAAGGTCTTTTAACTGTTGGCAATTCTAGAAAAATCGAAAATTTAAGAAAATACTTACGTTGGAGAGTGGTTTGAGCGACCAACAATTTTTGGAATTGAGCGGTAGCACTTTGCACTTGGGAGTTGATTTGAGTTCTGAGATCAGCAACGGTGGCAGTGGTCCAGATTCCACCGATTTGTTGAAGGGTAGATACAACTTGTTTCAAGTTTTGGACAATTTGTTGAAGAGCGTTGATGTTGATTTCGCTGTTGTAGCTAACTTCAGATTCGAGCCTTTCGACGATGTATTGTACGCGACGGGCGAACTTGAGAGATTGGATGGCAAGAGCTTGTTTAACTTGCTTGTTGCTGGCACCGACGAGTTGGAAAGATTGAGCCAAGTGGTTGGTGACAGTTTGGATTTGGTTGGTAAGTTCTTGAGTGGTGTGTCCGTATTGTCCAAGTTGGCGGAAGTTTTGGAACTGGATGAAGATGTTGCGGAAGGTGGCCAAGACATTGTTGAAAACACCGTTAACAACACCGTTGTGGTAAGTTCCAACGAAGGTTTCTAAAACGTTAAATTGTTTTACAATAAAGCTATGTTAATTAGAATAGGTTTAAAACTTACGTTCAACCTTGTATTGGGAGATGTAAGCCAACTTTTCGATTTCGGAGATGAAACGTTGGATGTTCAAAGCAAATTGAGCGCTCAATTCAGGAACTGGGATTTTGCTTTCGACGTCGGTAACACGTTGAAGGGCAAGAGAGATTTTGGTGAGTTGTTCGACGACTTGCTTGAAGATGACGTTGTTTTCACCGTTGTTCTTAATTTCAGCGTTCAACATATGGATAACGTTTTCAATGGTTTGGGCGAATTCTCCAATTTGGATGATGAAGATCTGTCTGACTTGCTGGCTGTTAGATTGAGCATATTGAAGGTATGCGGACAAACGGCTGGCAATGGATTGGATCTGCATTACCAAAGTTCTGGGGCCTTGACCGTTGTAAACGATTTGGAGATTGCTCTGGATTTGAAGTTGCACATGTTGGAGACCGGAAAGGAAGTCGACAAGTGCGCATTTGACAAAAGCGAATGCACTACCTTGGAACTCTATAAAGGAATTACTTTTTTTATTACATACTTTGTACGTGGCATATTTCCAGTACACTTACGTTGCATATCGTATTGACCGACGAACATCAATTTTTGGATTTCGATGGCAGCATCTTGAATGCAAGCAGCAAGTTGCATTTTGAGTTGGTGAGTGCTAACTACTTCAACGCTAGTAATAGCTTGTTGGAGAGACATTTGGATTTGTTTCAAGTTGGCGGCAACTTGGTGAACAACATGGTACATATTTCCAGTGCCGGTGGTCATCTGCAAGTTACAACAATTGTGTTTACACATTTGAAACCTAAACTAGTTTAACGTTGTACTAGCTTTTGTGCCGATTAATAAGCAGAATTTTATTCTCATCTCGTACCTCAGCTTGCATTTTGTGAGCGATGACATCAATGATGTAGGACAATCTACGTGCTTGGTAGATAAGGTAGATTTGAGTTTGCTTGTTGTCGGGAACAACGCGGAGCATTCCGGTGAGACGGTGAGCGACAACTTGGATTTGGAGAGCCAATTCTCTGGGAGTTTGACCGACGAGAACGGTTTGACCGTAACCTTGGAATTGAACGTGAGCGTGTTGGAGAACGACCAAGTATTGGACAAGTACACTTCTGATTACGGAGTTAACATTGCCATGGACTTCTAAAATTGTAAGATCATTAATTTTTGCTGCAAAAGAGAGAATGTGTAGTACAGAACTTACCTTGCATATTATATTGGGCAACGTAGGCCATCTTCTTCATATCAGCGGCTACCTTTTGTAGGACAACGTAGAAGCGGGTGAACAATTCGTGAGAAGAGACGGAAGCTTCGTATACGGTGAGCTGTTCAAGAGATGCAACAATTTGCCTCAAGTGAGCTACAACTTTTTGCATGACAACGCCTTCGGTGGTATGGATTGCCTGAAGCAATTTAATTTGTTGTAATATTATTATCCAAAGAACTATTAACAACTAGAAAGTTATAAAAAAGAAACTCACTTCAAGTTCGAGCCTTTCGATGATGCTTTCGATGTTATGTGCCAATCTACGGGATTGGATCTCAATTTGTTGCTTTACTCTGACGTCACTGGTGGGAACGTTGTGGAAGTAGATTGCCATGTTGTTGGTGATGGCTTGGATTTGAAGAGCCAAGTGTTGGGAACCGAAACCGTATTGGCTGTATTGGCCAGTTTGGTACATGCCATGGAATTGCATCTGGAAGCGTTGGAGGGCAGCAACGAAGTCGTTGAAGATACCATAGAGAGCAGTGTTGAAGAATTCACCTTGTCCTTCTGCAATTTTATAAACGTTACCACCAATGCCGTAGTAGCGGGATTATATTACTTGATAGTTTGAACTATTTGCAATGTATATATTGTTACTTGAAATGAAGTCTTTATTATACTTTCAGCGTAAAACACAATACTTACGTTGGTAGTTTTGTCCAACCCACAATAATTTTTGGATTTCGGTGGCAGCTTCGTGGATGTAAGCAATGAGATGCATCTTGAGTTTGTAGGCGAAGGCAACATCTTCGACATCGGCAAATTGTTGAAGGGCAACAACGATTTGTCTCAAATTAGCAGCAACTTGACGGGGAAGATCGGCACCGTATACGGAGTTGTAGCTTACGGTTTGGAGCCTTTCGACTATGGCTTCAAGGTATTGAGCGAATTCACGGCTTTGTTGAGCAAGAACTTGTCTGACGTAAACATTGTCGACGGAAACGGATTCGAGAGCAGAAGTCAAACCGTTGGCGAGGGTTTGGATGTGCATTCCGAAACCGGATACGGTTTGGCCACGTTGACCGACTTGAGCGATGTTTTGAACTTGGATCTGCAAGTTGCGGGTGGCAGTAAGGAATTGCACAAGGACACCCTTTACAACGGTGTATGTGCTGCCTCTGGTTTCGAGAACTGCAGAGAACGGATTATAAGTTTCGCTATATAACTAAATATGCATTGTATAATTTATAACTATATTATATAAAATTCAACAAATTCTCCAAAAGCTGAGAAAAAGTGAGAAATGTAAATTACTTACGTTGCATGCCTGACTGTACACCATAGGTGAGATTTTCAAGTTCGCTGGCGATTTGCTGAACGTACAAGCAGAGTTGGTTTCTCAATTCGACGGCGTTCATGGAAATTCCAGAGCTGACAAGTTGTTCAAGAGAAAGGACATAACGTCTCAATTCTTGGGCGACTTGTTGAGAGGTGATGGTGGTGGCTCCAGTGGTGTAGCTAACTTGTTCCAACCTTTCAACGATGAGTTCGAGGTTTTGAACGTATTCGCGGACCAAGGTGATCAAAGTTTGTCTAACAATGGTATTATCGGCGTAAACGTAACGAAGGGCAGCAGAGAGATCGCTGGCAACAGATTGCATTTGCATGGAGAGTCCGGTGCCATGACCGTATTTTAATCCGCTTTGGCCGAAGATGCCGTATTGGTAACCAAGACCGTATTTGCCGGCTTTGTAGGCAATTGGGTTGTAGAGTCCTTCTTGGAGGAGATTGTCTCCCTTAAGACCGTAATAGGCCCTTTGCATGGGGCTGTGTTCGTATTCGGCAGCGTGGCTGACGTAGGGTACTTGGGTCTGGATGTGGCGGAAGGCGGTCATGAATTCAGAAACGGCCATCTTGATGGTGACATGGAGGCTACCTTGAGATTCGATGGGGTTGACTTGCACCAAGTACATCAATTTTTCGACGATTTTAGCGAGAATTTGTACGTAGTTGGCGAGTTGTTCCTTAAGTTGGCTGACTTCGGAGATGTCGGTGTAGCCTGCAACCCGGTGGAGAGAGACTTGAAGTTCTCTGAGTTGGCTGACAACTTGTTGGAGAACATTTTCGATCTCAGAGCTGTGGTTACCAGTCTGAAAAAAAGGTAAACTCATTACCGGATTTGCAACAGGCATTTGTGGGGAAAAATAGTGCAGTAAATAATTTGTACTAATGCTCAAATAGCTTTTTGTTGGTTTGAAAAGTATTTTATTTCACTAACGTCTGCTACGCAGTATTAGCTAAAACAAAGCAACAAATTCTTACCTCAGCTTGCAGTCTGTCGATGATTTCTTCAACGACTTGTGCAAGTTCACGGCTTTGCCAGACGAGTGTCTTGCTGGTGGGGTGTACGTTTTGGAGGGCGAGAGACCATTGGTTGGCTACGGCATGGATTTGGCCGGCGTAACCTTCAAGTCCGTATTCGTATTCCCCAATTTGACGATCCTGGTAGCTCAGAGGCTGGTTCCAGGGTTGTCTGTCGAAAACACCAGCAAAGGCAGCCTGGTAAAAGAAACATAGTTAGATGTGCTTCCGTACATATGTGATTAATCTAAATTAAAGAAAGTTGTTACTTTACTTTTAAAAATATGAAAGGCAAAGGTTCAAGGCACATAATGTGAGGTATTGGTAAGATATTTAATGAACCAAAATTCTGAATTAATTTTTTTGTGTTTACATATGTATTCATTATTTAATCTTTTAAAGTCCGCTTTTCATCTTATACAAATCGAAAAAATGTGTTTTTCACTTTATTAGTAAAATTCAGAACAATAGTAACATAACATAATTTTAGTTATGGCATGGAAATAAATTAGTACTGATATTTTTCGTTCATACCTCATACCCGGGCTAATTTGTAATTACGAAATACTGAACCAATGATGTGTACCTTTGTTCGTCGATTTCGTTAAAATAAATAGTAAACCAAGAACATGGGAACACCCTCTGCTGTTCTAGCAATACAAAATGTAAATTACCCATTGTTTGTAAAACCTTTATTGCTACTGTATTTCTAAGTGTACCAAATATCAGTATCAAGTTATAAAACCTTAACTGTTATAGTTTTGGAAATAAAACAGCATAAAAATATTTAAGTTTCTGATATTTTAAATTAGAATGTTGGAATTATTGAAGGGAAAGTTAAAGACTAAAATTATGTAACTCGTAATAGAGCATAATGTCCAGATATGTTTTATACTTTTGAAAACAAAAAACTGGAAGAAAAGAAACAAACAGGAGAACATCTAGCTAAACAGTAATCTGTTATTATGCAATTACTTCTTATTAAGTTCCTAGTTAAGTTTGTAGATAGATAAAACAAGATTAAAAGACTTACTTGGAATGCCAAAGCGGCGAAGAAGAGAACTGCAAACTTGGCCATGATGCTTCAAGGTAGCTGAAGCCAAGTGAAATGTACCTTAGCTTGGGCTGAAGGTGGCTTTATACTCGCGAAAACAGTAGCCAATAACCTTTTTGACCTGCTAATCGCATTAAGATTCAGTTATCAATACCCCAAAATTTCTCGCGAACAACAAAAATTAGATAAAGAATAGGTTACGTTATTATGTTATAATAGAAGAGTCATTAAACCGAATTCGCTTTTTTATTTATGTATGATGTGATAAGTATGATAAGGTTTTGCAGTTTCTCCTTGACATTTGATGTTATATTTAAACGTATAGAATAATTAGAGCTTATACGTATTTTCTTAACTCCCTGAAATCTTTTTTAAGCTGCATAATATGAGCAAAACCAAAATTTTCTTCTTCGTGTGTCGTGTCATTATAGCCGTAGGGCCTTTCTGTGCTACACCAAAACAAATTTGAATCAATGCCCTTGGATACCAGTAAGCAACTATTATTAGCTAACTTGGTTACTTGATCAACCATTTCGGAAATTTAGTATCCATGTTTTGAACATTTAAATAACGTCCTGAAGCTTCTATTACATTCATTACTCCCTAGACTATAGCTGAACTGAAGCCTTTATAATAACATATTTTAGAGGAGATGTATGCTGTGCATTAAATTTCGGCATAGGCTTAACAGCTTAACATGTTCTTTTAAAAGGATTTCGAATCGTTTCACAAGATGATGACTTTGTCGTAGTGGTTTCGCAAAAATTCTGTATTTGTTTTTTGTAGTTCAATAGAATCATTAAATATGATGTAAAAGTTAAACTTGGCGGTACCCGCATACGAAAATATTGCTAGAAACTGAAGGAAATTGAATAGGGTGTCTAAAGTAGTTTCTTTATTTCCAACCTTAAATTGAGCTTTATAACCTTTAACAAGTCTAATTACAATGTTTTATAAGAAACCCGAAAGATTACATCTCAAATCTGTCGATTGAACAAGATTTCGACTTTCAAAGATATCAGCTTAAAAACAGTGTTACCCTTAAGCTGTCATTGCACTATTTAGATCGTCGACATAACTGAAATTGTGCAGCTAGTTGTGATTCTACAGTCTTCAATCAGTGTTTATTTTTGGCTAGCTCACCACACTTGTTATAATACTGAGGGACAAGGAATCATCTTTAACTATTTCAACGTCAAGAAAATGTTAACTCCGTTTAGTCTTTATTCTTCTACTAGTTTAGTCTTTCTTCTAGGCAGTTGATGCATCTATTTGTGAGATCCTTTTCTTCTATCTGCACCACCCATTCTAGACGTATTTTTCGATCTATGTTAATTAGTTATCAATCAGCTGTATTAAAACGAATAAATATTTGTTAAACAATTATGCAGCATCTTGTACCAGTAAAGTTTGTCGCAGATGGAAACCTAAAAAATAAACCTAAAAGATTTCAGAAATAAAACATAATAGAAATATGCTAAAGCTAGTCGGTGAAAGAAATAATAAAAAATCTGATTGGAACACTTACAGGTTTGGTGCAGGATTGTAAATTTTGGAAAAAACTGAAAACTACAAATCTCACATAATAATAATAATAAAACAAACAAAAACACATATATTTAGAAGGAAAAAACGCGATGGTAGGTACCAATTCATATAAGCTTAGAAAAAGCAGGCCGGAATGCATTACAGCTGGAAGCTGTAATTTTTTTTCCAGAAATTTTATTTACTTGTTCGCGTCTTTTGTAGTTCAGGTATTCATAAATTGGTTTCGGGTTTACCCTTTCTGAGAATATGGGTTTCGGTATAAAATTCAACATTGGAGAATGAGGCTTTGTATTTCAATCTTGTATAATCTTCCTTTTCAACCCGTGTACCAACAACTTTACTTATTTGAAGATTATAAGTCTTCATCATTGTTATGTTGTCTCCAGAAGCCAACGTTTGTCAAATGTATTACTTGAGTGGTAGGCTGTACCTTGCTGATTCAATTACATCAATAAAGACTTTTTCAATAAAAGTTGTCACAAGTCATTCCCAAAAAAACCTATTTAACCACTACAGTTGTTTCGGCATCTGATGTTGAGGGAATATGTCCCTCATTAAGACACTATAAAGCGTAATAACAGTAGAATAAATATTAGGAGCAACGAAAACCTTGTGTGTACTTATAATAAAATTCGATTTCCAAAATTCCATACTTAAAATTTAAGATAAAAGGCTACATATTCCTTAATATTATTTGAAACTCTTTATATTCATGGCTGCCATGTTGGCAGGAGTAGAACGAATGCGGTTCGTATAATTGCCTTATCTCATAACTTTCAACCCAATCCACGAAAAAGGCACAGCTCGCACCATAGAAATATCATGTTCTATTTCGATATTGGCATTTTTAAGTGCCTTATTTATTTACGAAACTAATCTAAAAAAAATATTTTTAATTTTAATTTCAAAACACTTTGCAAAAAATTATACTCGAAAATTGTATCATCTTTACAACTAATTTTATCCATAACCACTAATTAATAATTTAAAACAAACTCATATTAATAATCTATTATTAGACTGATTTATTTATGGAGCTCATGGTAGGCATTTAAGCATTCCACACCTTCAAGTTTAATTTTTTTTTCGGCGTCAGATAAATAAACATTAAATTCTCTTAACATCCAAATCTTTAGAACTCCCCACATTGTTCTCAGCGTTTCTACGATGCTGTATCATTGCCACATTAGTGTACGAATCAGAGCTTATTTTATTACTCCTTTCGCCGGCTGGTGCTACTTAGCATATTTCTATTATGTATCTATTCCTGAGATCATCTAGCTCTTATTTGCCAGATTTAGAAATGTTTTAATAACGCTTTTTCAAATGTTCCTTGACAATATAATTTTAACACATGCACTCTCAGTTATTTCCACTTTTCAATTCTGAAAACTAACAAAGCCAAACTTGAAGAGATATTTTTACTTGGCTCATAATTCTGGCATGATACCTCGTAGTGAATAGATGTACGATGGTGTGCTGATCCAATATAACATTGTTTTCAAGTGTCTTGTTTTTACTCAAGGCCAGAAAAACGACATCATTGACATCACGAAAGGGGGTTTAAAAGAATGTTTAGAAGATGATGCGTACCTTCAAAAACTAGCAGGTGTTGTATCTGCGATCGTTACCAGTAAGATTGAAGAAAAAATGACCAAGTTGTTTAAGAAATTTGAAACTATGGAAAAACTGTGAAACGGTTAGAAACTGTAAAGGAAGAATTACAAAGCAGTTTCAACAACTTGGAATAATACACCCGTAGAAACAACCTGCGTATCTTTGGGGTAAAAGAAGATCTCAACGGACAAGTGGAGGAAACTGCGGTGCACATTTTCAACAATAGCTTAGGTATAGCTATCAGAAAAGAAGACACCGCGTCGGTAAGCCAAATTCCAATAGACCAAAGCCAATTATCATTAAATTTATTAGTTATAAGCAACGTGCGACAGTTTTTAGTAATGAAAAAAAGTTGAAAGGGTTGGGTTGGCAGATCAGGGATGACCTAACTAGAGCTAAAGTTGAAGTGATAAAAAACGCAGCTGAAAAGTTTGGCTACAAAAATACATGGACCCAAGACGGTATTATATTTGTCAGCAAAAACAGTCGCAAATTTCTACTCAAGACCATGAGAGACCTTGAAAACCTTTCTGAAAGTTAGTTAATAAATCAGCAGTGGCGCATCGTTCTCTATGTATTTTAATTTAGTTTGTATCCAGTGTACTTAGGTCAATACTGATTTTTTTTCTGTTTTCTATCACGCAGGCTCTTTCAGATTACTTCGGGAAATACTAAATTAATTTGTTTTTTTTCTATAGCACATGTTAAAGTGTGCTTTTATCAACTCAAAACAAAAGGTCAAGTTTTACTTTAACAGCAAGGGTAGATAAAGTAGCACTTTAACATCAAGGATAGATAAAGTAATTTAATTTTCTGACTTTTGTTTAAATTAAATATGACAGCTTCGTATTATCGTAGCAACTCAATCTAGCTACTGACATTTTGAAATCTGATTGACTGTCCGTATTTTCTTTTAAAATTGTTAAAAGTTCTTGCTATAGAAAAAAATATTGTATTATACACAACGATAAAGTATTTCTATCCACTCTTGAATCATTAACGTCTCGACTTTGTCTCGACGTTAAACGATTCACTCGTGGATAAAATTTAACTTTATCGTCTTGTATAATAAATTACTATTGTTCGTAATCATTTTTAATAATTATTTCGTGAGCAATTTATTGTGACAAAGACTGCATATCCCATGAAAATAAAGGAACTCAAAATCTATTACCAAAATCTACGTGGGTTGCTCACAAAAACGCATGTATATTCGCAGAATCTGTTAGCTGAAACTTACGATATCATTGCATTAACTGAACAGGATTAAACAATAGTATTTATGATGCTGAGTTATTGATTCACGTTTCGTTGTCTATAGGTCTGATCGAAATAATTACAACACTAACAAAGCTTGGGGTGGTGGTATATTAATAGCGATCAACAAGAAATTTAGATCAGGAAAATTACTATAAATCTTAATTTTGAAACACTTATTATTGAATTCGATGTCCATGGGAAAAATTATATTATGTAATACGTATATTGTGCCTCGTTCTTCTATTGACAAATATAATGAGTTGTACGAATTTATCGAAAGCACTGAATTGTTTCTCGGTAAAAATTTGATATTTTTAGACGACTACAATATCCCCGAGGTCAGAGGAAGGTATGTGGATCTTGTAGATGGTAATCAAATAACAAAAAGACTAAACAACAGTACAACGATATTTTGAATGCTGAAGGCAAAACATTACACCTGGTATTAAGCAATGTTGAGGTTGGAGTGATAGATGCAGACAACCGCTTGTGCCAATAGATACCTAGCAAATACCATCCATAATGAATATTTATTATACAGATGGCCATCAGGTAAACAACAATATAGAAAAATATAATTTCAGGAGAGCAGATTATTTGCAAATGTATAATTTGCTAAAGCGTAGCAACTGGAATAAATTGAAATCTCATACAGATCCAACTAAAGCAGTAGGCGTTTTTAATCAAAAACTTTACAAAGTAATGAATGCAAGTATTCCAAAAATTACAAGTTTTAAATTAAACAGTTATCCAATTTGGTTCAACAAAGAGATTATTACTAATTTAACACAGAAGAAATACTTTCATAAAAACAAACATAAATCAGATTACCATCTGAAAGAATTCAAACGATTGAAAGCAGTCTGTAAGAGAAACATTAGGGCAGCTTATCAAAATTATTTAAAATCAGTAGAAAACGAAATATTAGTTAATGTAAACAGTTTCTGGAATTTCATAAACAAAAAGAAAGAGAATCCCAATTATGAGACAAAACTGTGATGTCGAAATATCAAATACGGATGACGTACCTAATAACTTTGCTATAGAGCGTCTAAGGGTGACAATACAGCCTGGAGAGGATAGGGAATGCTTTCCTTATGGGAATTTCGCTCCGACGTTGCCAGTTCTATGCAACGGGTGATGGTATAAGTTGACCGAAATAGACGAAAACCAGAAGTTCTCACTCAAAATTTTAATTCAGAAAGCATCATTTGTAGTTCAGATTTAATCAGTTTGAGAAAGTATAATTTGTAATTCAGAAACCATTATTTATACAGGGTGATTTATAATAGGTGTAAAACACTTTACTGTCTTGTTCCGGAAGTAATTTTAAGATAAAAATGTCATATGGACATAGGTCACATTCCAATTAGTTACAGAACTACAACAGATTTAAATTTTAGTGAATTAGTAATGATTATTAAAGAACAATTTCAAAACATAAGTAAAAACAAATTGGAATATGACCTATGTCCATATGACATTTTTATCTTAAAATTACTTCCGGAACAAGATAGTAAAGTGTTTTACACCTATTGTAAATCACCCTGTATAGAAGATTATAAATAATTAATACCTATATCTTATCATTTTTAAAACTGAAGTAATTTACTGCACATCAGGTTTAACGTCTGCTGTATGCATCAAATTGGTTCGTAATTACAACCATAATGAGGGTGACAAATTTGTACTTCCAAAAGTTTGAGTGATTCATAACTACTTTCTAATGCAAAATAAATTAATAAGCCATTAGGGTAATTTTTGTATAAAATATGTTTAGTGTTCATCTGTTCTCAGAGCCTGTTGACATATTCCATTTGCGATTATTTTTGCATAGTGTTCTATACATTTATCTATTGTTAGTGCTTTTATTGTTGTTTATTGTTGTTTTGACCGCTCAATGGAGGAAATTGTTAAATGGAAAAGTGGACAATCTTTGCAAGTTTCAGAAAAGCAAATAGTAATGAATCTCGTCAGTTACCATTTAAATCAAACTAACGATTCGATATCCACTATAATCAAAAAACTGTCCGAAATGAGTGGCGTGGGTGAAAAGAAGTTTTACAACGTGAGACAAGAGTACACTTCACCAGCTGGACTACTTCCTCCAAAAGAAAGGCCCAAACAGTGCAAAATTGTTACATCTCGTGAAAACAAATACGACGGAGAACTGAAGAGTGACATTCGCAGAATAGTGCACCAGTTTTATCGGGACAATATACCGCCTACAATAAATTCTGTGTTAGCTGCAGTAAATGGCAATGCAAATTTGCCTAATTTTTCGCGCGCAACAATGCATCGCATACTGAGTGACATGGACTTTGTGTATGAAAAGCGTGGCAGAAAATCTATTTTAATTGAAAAGCGAGAAATAATCTCTTGGCGTCATCGTTATTTACGCGAAATTCGTAATAATCGTGAAGTTGGATACAATATCGTGTATTTGGATGAATCGTGGGTAAATATCGGACATAGTGTAACGAAAGAATGGGTCGATAAATCGATTAAATCGCATCGGGATGCATTTATTCGTGGATTGACCACAGGTTTGAAAGCTCCTACAACTCGTGGTCCACGATTTGTCCTGTTACATGCAGGATGCAAAAACGGATTTATTGATGGAGCAGAGCTGACTTTTTTGTCTAAGAAAAATACCCAAGATTACCATGATGAAATGGATGGACCCAACTTCGAAAGTGGTTCGAACATCAGTTGATTCCGAATCTACCAGAAAAAACTGTTGTTGTTATGGACAATGCGTCTTACCACAGTAGAAAGTTAGAGCAAATTCCGAGCAGTACTTCAAATAAAGCCGAAATTCAGGCATGGCTTCGGTCTAAAGATTTATTTTTTGAAGAGAACTATTTAAAAAACGAATTGTTGGAAGTAGTTAATACCTTCAAACGAAACTATGATGGGTATAAAATAGAAGAATGCAAAAAGGCACAATGTGAAGATCTTGAGACTCCCGCCCTACCATTGCGAACTGAATCCTATAGAATTGGTGTGGAGTGAAGTAAAAAGGTATTTAATTTAAATATTGTCGTAAACACTGTTTAATTTTGGCATTTATTGAATTGTAATGCAGCAAAAGCTTCCAAAATGTCATTTAAATAAATTTTTAATGTTATCAAAGATCGACACCCAAGATATTATAAATATATAATTAAATTAAACATCCTTTTCTTAATTAGTTTATTGTCCATAATTTTCTTATTTAAAATTATAACATCCACGATTTATCACCATATTTTTTAATTATTTATTATTAATCTTTAAAAAGTAAATTTAATGCACAATCAAGCTGATTTTTTTAAGGTACGTAGCCGGACATAACACGAATTTTAAGGAGAATGAAGTCCGAAATTTAATCAGTGAAGCATATTTGCGAGTTACGCCAGAAAAATGGAATAACTATGTAAATCACGTAATAGCAACAGAAAGGACAATGTGGGAAGTCGATAATTTGTTAGAAGATATAGAACCAATTATTATAAATATAAATGATGCAGATAGTGATAGTGACATTAATAGTGAAGCGAATAATAGTGACAGCGAGTAGTGATACACGAATTGCACAATTTTTAAACTTTACAATTAAAAATTATAATCAGTTACTGTTTTTTCCAATTTCTATTTTAAATATATAAACTCGATTGCCGTGAAACACATATTCGTTTTATTTATTTTTACCGGCTATCAAATCCACTAAATTTGGCGAATTTTATTCTTGTTAAAACCTAATTTTACTCATTAAAAAACTATGACAAGTTCCGATTAAAAGAATTATGTGTTTGTGATAACGGAGATCCTACTGTACGTAATTGTTTCGTTCTTAAACTTGTTTGAATGCCACTGCCAAAACGTACCAGGTAATGAGGGATTATAGTTAAGCTGTCTCTATTACAATAGCCGGATTTGTTTGTCTGTGATGGGGGCATATTTTCTACAGAACACTTTTGTGGAGACATATGGCATCGCTGTTTGCCATAAGGCCCTGTACTGTCTAGTCACCCTGAGACGCAGTATAGCTACTTTCACTCAATATATAAATAATTGATCATCAACCTATAATTTAATAAATATTATTTTCCAAGTAAATCATAACTCTTCAGATCCGTTTTCAATGACTGCCTTTGAACTGGAGGACGTTGACAAAGCCTTACTAGCTATCAAACCAAAAAAATCATGTAGTCCAGATCAAATACCGTTTTTTTTATACAAAGCCTGTCACGAATTGTTGAAAGAACCGTTATTTATTATATTTAACTTAATATTAAAATCTAGCACTTTCCCTAACCAGTGGAAGCTAACAAGTGTTATTCCCATTCATAAATCTGGTAATAGGGAGGATGTTGAAAACTATTTCAATATTATCTATACTTGCAAAAATTTTGAGCAGCTATTATGTGCACAGTTATTCAGCTATATAAAACAGTAGGTCTGTAATGAGCAGCATGGGATTATGAAGGGACGTTCAGTTGAAACAAATTTAATTTACTTTACTAACTATACTAGTGGAGTTCTGGACGTAGGTGGACAAGTAGACGTTATATATGGGGATTTTGCCAAAGCCTTTGACAAAGTCAAAAATGATGTATTACTTCTAAAACTATACTCTTTGGGCTGCAATCTTAATATACTAAATTTATTTAAATCATATCTGGAAGGCCGGCACCAGTTTGTTAAATTTAATGGAAAACTTTCGCATAAATACACCACCCCCTCGGGTGTACCTCAGGGCAGTAACTTGGGGCCGTTATGGTTTGCTATTTTTATAAATGATAAGCCGAAAAGAGCCAAGTATTCCAGTTCTCTCCTGTTCGCTGATGATTTGAAAATTTTTAGGCGAGTTTCCACAATCCAAATTTCGAAATG